>CAWZYM010000288.1:0-45356 GCA_963966185.1 Rhabditoides inermis | reverse complement strand
GCGAGAAGGGATTCGTTGGTTTCGCGCCAGCTGACCCGAATGGATCGTCGTATCTCGGTTGCCCCCAATCCGCGCTTTCCATGGGAGGTGCACTCTCCGCCACCCTCGGGCGATTCACCCTGAGTGTGTCAAACTCTTCAAGAACCTCATCTTGTAGTTTCTCCGTGACCACCCTATGTGACTCTTCGTCATCCAGTGGCTGAAATTCTTTCAGTTTTACGAGTTCTTCCGGATAGAGTGAAGATAGTGCACGCCTCAGTTCTTGCTCTCTTTGTTGAAGCACTGCTCTTGCTTGGTTGGCAGTAGCGATGTAGTTGGTGACCAAGTGACGGGTCGCCTCATACAGCTCGAGTGCTGCCGAGCCATCGCCGAGTGCATTGAACCTCTGGCGAATCACTGTGGTAAGTGCGAATATTTCCCTGTCAATTTTCAGCACTTTCTCGTGATGTCCGACAATTGTGCTACCTCCGTACCTGGTTTTCGTATTGAATGTGTATGGCAGACCAAATTCCCTGTTCACCTGTTTTGTTGACTTGTTCAGTTTTGCCAATAGCTCCCGAACCTCGTCATCCTTCTTTTTGTATTTGTTGGCATCGCCTCTCGACGCACTTGTTTCGCGGCTCTCTTTGCCGTCAACCATATTTGTTTCTTGTCTGTCTTTTCCCGAAAAACAGATGTTTGTCCCGTAGGACTGGATAACGCCCCGAAGGACTGGATAACGCCCCTAAGGACTGGATAACGTCCAGTTATGGACTTGGAGTTTGCACCGCAAGACACCGTTATGATGGCACGCGAAAGAGTGTTAGTCTTCACGCGTTATCACACGGTGCACCCGTGGTGCTCGCGCTCTCCAGCCACTCACACGGCAAGGCACAATGTAAGTGGTTGAAGACACGCAGAAGATGTTAGTACACACGCTTACACTTACCTTGTTCTTGATAGACAAAGGAGAGGAGAACGCACGCCGGCAACAAACGGTATCACGTCTCGCCGTGGCTGAGTTCGTGATAAGAAGAAGGTTTTTGGGTGTTTTCCTCCTTCCAGCAGGCGATATTTTGCCCTCTTCCTGTCTGTGTCTCTTCAGCCAAGCTACTCTCTTAGCGGCAGCTGTCGTTCGCTCGTCTCATGCCTCGCTAACGCCGACAGCCGCCTGGTACTGGAATGTGGAAAACAAACGGAATGTAAAGTAAAAGAGGCTCTGAGCCTCACCCGCAAACAACACTGGGTAGTGTAAGAATCAATCAATGAACTGTTAAAATTGTATTATGTCAGTTAGTCGGGCCCTTGACCACTGTACATGTGAACACAATAAATCAGTCATAGATTGACTTTGATCACTATATTCTGATTTGTATTATTCATATTTATTGACTTAATTGCGAGAAAAAATAAATAAAAATGGGATTCGTTGTCATATGTGTAATACAAATCAGATTTATAGTCTCACACCATACGTATCCACAGCATACGAGAGAACGCGCACCTACCATGTCCACCAGCCTACCTTTCCGATTGCGTGATCACGACTTTCACCCGGCAACTGCCTACTTTACCCGGCCATCATGGCCTACTCACCGGCTTACCTTGACCACCGGTCCCGCGCCTCGTTACACGTACGTATATAGCAAAAAAAATCGAAAAAGACAAAAAAATACACGAATATATAACCTATATAAAAAACATCAAAATTATACAAGGTCGCGATATATACATGAAAAAATGTCTTATTAGAAACCATACAACCCTTTCGATGCACCATGTCGCCCGTTATATAGATTATACCGGGTGTGGGTTCGATATCTTGTATGGTCCCCAATATACGACATACACAGATTATACATATACATTTATATAGACACGAATATACAACAACCTACTCTAATCTACGCTATCTCTAATCTGCCTAGTCCTCTCTCTCTCCTTCGCTCCGTCCCGCTCGCTCTCCTCTCGACCAGCTGCTCTCCTCTCCGCTCTCTCTCTCTCTCTCGCTCCTCTAGAGCGACACCTTGCCTACCTCGTCATTCCCCTCGTACACCATCTGCAGCACACCGGTGCCATCCGAGTGCCGCCCTCCCAGCAAGTGCACCTCATACTCGCACTCCCCGCCACTCCCCGATCCACCACCGCGACGCACCGTATACGAACACTCCACACGCAGCATGTCCAACTGAAACGAGTGGATGTAAGTACAACTGCCAACACTGCGGAGGGAAAGTGAGAGGGGGGGGGAAGAGGAAGACGACCCACCAACGACCTCTCTTCGAGGGGCAGCCACACAATGTGCTCCTTGGGAAGGCATTGATAGTGTGGGAGATGAGGGTGCTCGCCGCTGCTACGCCTTGCTCTCAACCATACACGAGCGCTTGTAGAGACTCTTCTTCTGAAATATCCCATCATTCAATCTTATTCCATGTCCGATACAGAGCATTTCTGCTACAACACTAAATTCAATCTACTCACTCAGCCCCACTCAGCCCGCCTTGATTCAGTGAAACAATGCTTCATAATTGCAACAATGATTGGCGGTTCTATAGGAAATGCACTAGCGCGAGAACGATGCTATAGAAAACAATACCGTACCCACCTCATTGTGGAGGGAACATGGCGATACGATAGTCGAGTATTTGGCTGCCGCCTATCGTCGACGAATCACAGTTCCCCGAAATGGCTTGAATCTGGGTGAATTAGGGTGATATATGGTTACATATGCCACTATACGCACCGTATTCGAGGTGAAAGAGAGAGGGGCGAGCCACAGGTGAGACAGGTCCTTGGTCGATCCTGCCACCGCGTGCGTAACGGACTTGCGATATGTCTGGAACACACGCAATACAAGTAAGGAATGGTAACGCATTCATACTGAAGGTATTATCGATTTGAACAAACGTAGTGAGCGGTTGCGAAATGTGCGAAACCGCATAGTCCACTATGCGACTCTGCTGTGAGGGGTGAGTGAGTCATGCGCCGGGTGAGTGAGTCATACGCCGCGCGGGAAAATGCGGAAAAACCGGAAACAGCTTTTGTCCGCTTATGGCGTGATGCGGAACGTACCTGATGGTGGAATAGAGTGCGAGGCTAAGTTGAAATAACAATCACTCAAAATACCTCGCCGGCTTGTAACACACAGTCAATCGATATATCACGGACAATGGAATTCATGGATTGCGGGCGGGAAACTTTATTAGAGCATAAAGGTTATGACGGACACAAACGACGAAACTCATGTCATTGAATTAGGAAATTACAAAGAAATGATTAAAATAAACAAACAAACCTCATGTTGACACCAGCGGTGCGGTGAAGAGGAAGAGAGAAGGGGCATTTGGCGCGCGTTTCGCAATTAGGCGGGTAGACAATTATGTCATCAAACTGGATATACAATACGTGATATACATTTCCTAATATAACACGTTAATAATGTGGGTTATAACAACTAGAGAAATACCGAAACACAACAACACCGGGAAACAAAATGGAAAAAGGCATCATAAATGAGAGAGTGAGTGATGAAAGCAAACGTTCTGAAGAGAAGAGAGAGAGAGAGAGAGAGAGAGAGAGAGAGAGAGATAGACTAGGAATAGGGAGAGGTTCTATGCAACTTATACTTATGACCGCGAGGGACACTACTGGCGGGTGTAAGGCGTTAGCGCAAATGTACTGTCGAATGGTCTGACATCAATTTCAATTTAAGAGATGTGAGAGATAATATTGTGTGTATAATATAATTCAGGGAGATAGTTTGCCGCGTCACTGTAGAAAATTGATATACCCTCTAGTCGCAATTATTATATGTGTATTCGTGTGAAAGAGATGGGCAGAGAAAGAAACAGAGAGACCGAGAGAAAGGGAGGGATAGGAAGGTAGAAAGGGAAAAAGAGAGTTCACTTATATGTAAATTTGTTGTATTCCTACATGTGCCTTTGAAGACCGTATGGGATTTAACTAGGTATATTTTCCGTTTTTCATTTAATTTTAATTCATTTGTGCACAAGAAATGCTCAACGAGACAAAAAAAACAAATCGTGCAATATCGATGGATTTTAAATGTCTGTTGTTAGTTATCACTCTACATTACAGTCTATACAAATACAATGCCGTTTATCTTCTGCAGTGTTCGCACGTCCACCTCCCCCTCTCCCCTGTCGGAGCCGTCGTTGACCCACTTCCAGAAGGCACTGAGCCTCTCCAGCCAAATCTCCCACATCTCCTACAACTAATGGGCGGTGTCAGAGGGGGCGGAGCATGCACCTGCAGCTCCCTTCCATCGGGATGAGTGAGGAAAGTGGTGATATGGCAGTTCTGATTGGAGATTTTAACAGAGAGAAAGAGAGAAAGTAAGGGGGGGGGGGAGAGAGAGGAGAGAGAGGAGAGAGGAGAGAGAGAGAGAGAGAGAGCGTACCTTCTTGTGGCTGCAACCGTAGGAGTGCATGTGGTGTTTGTAGGAACGGATGGAAGCCGCTAGAACCAGCTGCCTCCTGAACAAATCTCTGAAGATTCTGTCTCCCGTGCTTTCAATGTCCACATTGCTCGAGACAACGACTACCTGCCGCCACGTGCCCCTGTAACAGCTCCTTCTCTCTCTCTCTCTCTCTCTCTCTCTTTCTCTCTCTTTCTCTCTCTCTCTCTCTCTCTCTTCCTCTCCCAATTGCGTACTTGAGGTTGATATTGGCATAGGCAAGCGCCTTGTAGCCGAAAGCATGGTGGCCTTGTGCCTTTGCGGGCATCGATGACCCGAGTGTGTTCAGGTGGGGAAGGAGCGACCGCATGTTCCCATCACCAACCGCCGCCTTCTGAAAGAGAAACAGACAATGATAGAAGCCGGTGTGCTCACCTCTGCGAATCGCCAGCGCTCCTCCTGTTCGAACCGTCCACATAAGCTTCATTTTCGCGTCGAAATCATCCGTCTTTAGTCGCAGAGTTACAATACTAGTCTAATCAAAGCCGAGCAACGGTGAAACGTACCGCGCATGTGTGCGTTGCCCATATCATCACACTGTTTTCGGACGATGTTTCGCTTCTTCACGGATTAAGTCGCCTTGACCATTTTCCCAGCTTACAGGAGATTGTTACCGGGCGGAAACGCATCGGGCAGCGTGTCTTCTCCCTGACACAAAACCTCTCTCTCTCTCTCTCTCTCTCTCTTTTCCCGATCATCGTGAACTGAAATCCGACTCTTCCACGAAAATATCGAAACTAATACTTTAATTACGATTTATTTTTATTACGATCACTGATCACTCGCACTGATTAGCGGGCTTCTTGCAAACGTAGGGGAGATAGGTGCCGCATCCAACGAACTCCCAGGCATTCTCTGTGGCGTTCTAAAAAAGAAGGATGAAAGAAGAGAGAAAGGTGGTGACCGAGAGCGGGCGAGAGAGCGAGAGAAAACGACGATTTTTTTTTTATCTATCGGGTGTTCCGCGGATAATCCGCCGTGGAGAGAGAGAGAGAGAGAGAGAGAGAACGCACCCTAGCCACACAGAAGCAGTCTCCACCCTGCATCGGCTTGTAGTCTAGCGGAGAACTGGAAGTTACGAGGTTACGACATTACATTCTCACTTCTCTTTCTCTCTCTCTCTCTCTCCTCTTCCATCTCTCACCCGTCCAGGTAGGAATAGTCCATGCGAGAGTCGCACTCGACACCCAGCCAGTAGAACATCTTCGTCAGACCTGCACTATCAGATGGATGCGTGTGCGTGTTCTCGTGCACTCACCTGCCACAAAGTACTCCTCGAACGGGCTGTGAATCGACACGAGGTTCGCGTTCATTCCACGGCACACATCCGACGCAGAGAAGAAATTGTCTTGGCCGTTCTGCAATCTCTCTCTCTCTCTCTCTCTCTCTCCACCTTCTTCGGGTTGACGTAACAGCTGTCGGTGTAGTCCAGGTAGCGCCAGCCCGTTTCGCACTTCTGCAACGCACAAACGCGATTATTCGCGGGGCGACCAGCGATTCGCGCACCTTGCACTCGTGCTGGGGGGACGTTGTCCACGGCCGGTCGGTGTAGGGGTTGAACGGGGTCGTGGGTCCGGAACGGCGCGTGGTGGTCTCTGGGGGAGTGTCGGTGGGGTTCTCGGACGCGTACGGGTACGTCTGCCACGTGTAGTCTCCAGTCGGCTCGTCGGACGAGGCGCCGGTGTAAGGGCGGATGGAGGGCTGGGAGGACGAGGGACCAGTGTACGGCTCGTTCGTCCCCGTGGGCGTGGGGTCCTCGGACGCGAAGGGATAGGTGCCGGCGGTCCACGAGGTGGGCGAGGGAGGCGACGGACACTGCTGCTGCGCCGGAGAGGAGCACACATAGCGCTGGGCGATCTAAAAAGGAGGGAGTGAGGGAGACAAAGAGACAGAGAGAGAGAGGAGAGAGAGAGAGAGAGAGAGCGAGAGAGAGAGAGAGAGAGAGAACGCACAGCACAGTCGACG
Source organism: Rhabditoides inermis (assembly GCA_963966185.1). Taxonomy (NCBI): domain Eukaryota; kingdom Metazoa; phylum Nematoda; class Chromadorea; order Rhabditida; family Rhabditidae; genus Rhabditoides; species Rhabditoides inermis. The sequence goes on along the minus strand of CAWZYM010000288.1, from coordinate 38,935 downwards.
GACGACCACTTTGAGTTCTTGGTGTTCACCGACACACATCCATTGGGGTAGGAGGGCTCGCCTGGAACGTATCTGTGTTTCTCTCTCTCTCTCTCTCCATCTCTCTCTCTCTCCTCTCTCTCTCCATCTCTCTCTCTCTCCTCTCTCTCTCTCTCTCCATCTCTCTCTCTCCTCTCTCTCTCCATCTCTCTCCACCCACCGACAGCCCAGTTCCTGTATGTGTATGTGAATGGCGTCCAGTCCATCCATGTCCATCCTTCCTTGTTCTGGAATCCTCCCACCCAGTACGCGTCCACAGACTGATCCGACACCAGAACGTCTGCAACCACATGCAAATTATATATATATTTTTTTTTCATTTTTCATTGCTCCTTCATAGCAGATATCATATGTGCTAGGCTCACATTCTCACCAAGGCATGAAACAAACCCAATTGATCGAACCCACCGATGAGGAACGCTTCGTTGGAGTCCTGCATTTTTGCGAGGCTGCCTCCCCTGAAAACAATGTCTATAGTTTTACAACGATCCTTTTTCACATCTCTCTCTCCTTTTCCAATCACTCCAACCCCCCACCTCGATACACACTCCATCTGCGCGTCTTGAAAGGAGAGCGAGAATCCGGGGAGCTGAAATGTTTCAACAGTGTCAATAAGCATACAAACAATAGTCGGAATCGGCGAGTTAGCTCTTGGCTGTGCGCCCAGCAGCCGCCGGTGGGCACGCGACGCGCACCTGGCTCACTCTAGTACTCTCCCTGTGTGAGAGAAGCGAAACTTCTCTGATTAATAAATGAACAACGAACATCATAGCATAGCTGCTTCTCCTCGTCGTACTTGGCACCCGACGGGCAGGGCTGGGCGAGTGAGAGAGGGAGGAGGAGGAGGAGGGGTAGCATCACCTGAATAGTAATACTCAAAACAGTACACGAGTACACGAATTTAGACAAAGTGACATCATTAAATTAGAATATGCTCCGATCAGTGGCGCGATTCGGTCTGATTTATACACACCCTTGTCTGCTTTTATCAAACTTTTTGATCGCCTTATCGTTTCGTCTCCTTGGCTTTACGTATTATCTGCATAGAATTGGGCGTATGTAGTGTTTGGACCAATTTATCGACCAGATTTCTGGTCGAATGACCGGCCAAAATAAAACCAATGACCGGTTATTTTCTGGTTGGCCAGAGAAATGACCGGCCAAAATAAACCGGTTTTGAGAAATCTGGCCAAACCAGAACCAGAACCAGAAATTTCTGGTTTTCAAAAAACCAGAAATTTCTGGTTTTCAAAAAACCAGAAATTTCTGGTTTTGTAGTTTGTACCTCTCTTTGGACCGGTCAATATCATTTCTCGATTCTCGAATGAGATGAGGTATGATGAGGACATTTCATGGCTAAATGACAATGAGACGTCACATTTCTCGAACGACCGCCAAACCAGAACCAGTACTGGCCAAATGAAAACCAGAACCAGAAATTTCTGGTTTTTTCGACCGAAAACCAGAAATATCTGGTCCGGCCAATGACCTGGCCAATTTTTTCTGGTTTTAAATGACGCTGGTTTTGAAAAGGGCGCCAAATTTCTGGTTAACCAGAAATAAACCGGTAATTTGGTCCAAACACTAGGCGTATGTGATTCACTAAAACTCGAGATCGCTTCTGCTATCACTGACAGCCAGCCAGGAACAATGATGTCATTGACCGAGCTATTCGTATGTTTGTCGCAATGTAACCAAGGGATCGCTAGAAATGGCTAGGAATGGGTCTCATCATTTTACAACGCGAGTACTGCATTTCATTCGATCCTTCAAGTAAAGTATGACTGAAAAAGTATAATTATTTTTTTCTCTACCTGGTTCTACAACAGTTCTCACACCATTTTTTGCAAGCGTACACGGTCCTGAAAGCATGAGGAATCCTCCACCAAGCACAGCAGGAAAGTGATTATTATCACCATGTTTTCCGATTGGACCGCCTTCCCGACCTGGTTGTTCTAGCACTTATGACTATGCATGTCCTAGTTGTTGTTTCATACCACATACCACTCAACTCGCTGCTGCATATCTCACCATGAGCGATAGCTCCTGCGTGAAAGTTTCCCAGTGCCATTCCTCCTTGTGAGTTAATCGATAATCGATCAATAGTGACCCGCCCACTCTGTCTGGTTGATGGGGGTTGAGGTTGGCTGGACTGGAGTGGATGTCGCTGTGAGAGTGGTAGAGCTGCCGATGAGAGGAGGAAAGAGAGAAAGATAATGCGCATCATCTTGTGATCCCGACATAATCGGGATCTCTGGCAGTGATTGGAGAGAAATGACGTCCTCGCTCCCATTTCCGTGTACCTCCTCCCCAAAATGAAACAATTCGTCAATTCGTTCGCTGTTTCCCCTTTCTAGTAGTACGAATGGTGATGGCTGCCGATCACCGTTCGAATTAACAAACACACCAAGTATTGTGTCTTCACGGTGCCCGGACGATTTCCACACGCACTTCCACTCACTCCGGACAAGTATCCCTTCACAGTAAGAGAGAGAGAGAGAGAGAGAGAGAGAGAGAGAATAAACTATAAATAAATTCTAGGGCGAATACACGCTTCCCGCTGCGTTTCCGTACGGTACCAAGCTACCGCCAGCTGCGAAATGGTCAAGACTCCAGCCGAGAGAAGAGCAGGATGCCATCCAGATGCAGTTCGACCGAATCGGCAATGCACACATGTACCGTACGTTTCCCCTCTCATTGTTTGTGTAGCCGCGTGTATTGTATGTGTTTATGTATTGTGTGTTGATTGTTGTAGGTATTTGGGGTTCTCTTAATCGAAAACAAATTAGGGTTCTTGGAGCTACATACGACGACAGATTTATGTCTAGCATTGCAGCTCTGCGACTAAAGACGGATGCTTTCGATGCGAAAATGAAGCGTATGTGGCCGCTTCCAGTGGAGGAGCGCTGGCGATGCGCAGAGATGAGCGTTTCTTCCATTGTATCATTCTCAGAAGGCGGTGGTTGATGATGGAGACATGCGGTCCCTGCTTCCACACCTGAAGACATTCGGGCGCTCGGAGGCTGCAAAGCCACAATTCCACTATGCATTCGGATACAGTGCGATCGCTGGTGCCATTGTCAACATACAGTACGTTATTGCAAGAGAAAAAAAGAAAGAAAGAGAGAGAGAGAGAGAGAGAGAGAGAGAGAGAGATAGAGATAGAGATGGATTAGCGGTATCTGAAAACTTCGTGTATCTGAAACGTTGCTCTCTCGTGTATCGTAAAGTCATTGATATTTTTCATCACGAAACTTCAGAATTGCTTTTTCGGACCGATCAGTGACCAGGCACTGTCGCTGAACTTTTTTCTGTTTTGTTTTTTTTTTCTCGGCAACGTAACACTTCCCCTTATGTCAAGGTTACTATTATAATCATAACACACCTTTTTAATCCCGGTTCCTCATGACCACTTCGTCGTTCATCAGACGCGAGTTCAGCCGGACCATGTGCCGTTTTCTTTCTTCCGCGCGCTATCAGTGCCAGCTTCACACCCTCTCTCTCTCCTCTCTCTCTCTCTTTCTCTCCTCTCTCTCCTCTCTCTCTCTCCTCTCTCTCTCCTCTCTCTCTCTCTCTCTCTCTCTCTCTCTCTCGCAATCCGCCGGGCAAACGGCGGGAAGCGCGAGGGGTGAATTAATGCGAGTATTAATCGTGACGCGCCAGCCAATGAGACACACACCGACCATGCAAAGTGTTTGATAGTTTCGATAATCTCCCTGCGCTCAGACTGTTCAATCGCAACTGTGAAGAGACTCAGTCTCATCATCATTGAGTGATTGAATCAACTTTCTCTTCTGTCAGTATATGTGGATTTCAAGATTTATGCACTCAGAACTCCATAATACCGTTGGTTCTGCATCTGGAACAGTAAAACGACCGCTGTTCATTTTTTATGTACTTGCTATTGAACCGGTTTTCCTGACTATTTTCTGTCCCTCCGTATTTATATTATCTACTAGTATATGTTTTATCGATACTTGTCTCTATCACTTGACATTTCAACATGTGTTTGCTGCCAACCAACAATCATCGGCACCACATTTTGGTACGAATCCAGCTTGCAACAAGTCTTTTTGACAATGTGTGCAATGAATTTTTCCTAGTGGTCATAATCAGCTTATCTCATGTTATCGTTTAGCTATCTGTGTGTGTGCTTCTTTTTTATAAATGAATTGATAGCGAATTGCTACTTTCCGAGCAACCCGAATGACATTCGCAGAGTTATTGTCTGATCCCCTGTAATACTGAACAACTCAATGTTCACAAATCAGAACATCTTCGCTTTCTTTTCCGCTATCGCATATTATCAGATTATCACTATCTGATAGTGTTTTCAGTGCTGGTATGTGTGTCAAAATCGCGCCTGCAAATCCGCTTATTTCCCCAGATCTGGTGCCATTTAGATTTATGGTCTATATTTTACCCCCTCTACCATTCCTTTTTCTATTGCACAAACGATTGCTCCTATCGATTCCCATAGTTTTTCGTGGTTTCCACTATTATGCAAATCCTATTACGATTGAAACGCGGTGCACCGAGAGATTTGATCGCTGCACTTCTTATTGGAAGTTTCTCGGTTCACACTGTTCCCAAATGTCTTTTTCTCGGTATCGTTTTTCTACCTCCTACCAGAAAATGTCAATAGCTGATGAAAGTGACGGAGTTTTCAGATTTTTATTCATCAATTCATCAATAATAACAGAAAATTGCTCCTAACACTGTATTTGTCCGCTTGCGCGTTTCTTGTGGGTGTAATGAAGGGATGATGGATCTGTATGTGCGCGGTTTGTCACTTTCTTTCGCGCACCACGATCATTGCACATGTGTCTGTGCTGTTGCTATGCTGACGTCCGATTGCCGCTCAGACTTTCCCTCCCGCACTATTCTGCGATGCGGTAAGAGAGGCAGTATGGAGATGCAAGAAGTCACCACCGGAAACGGTCACGCGCAGGTGATTGTTGATCGGATTGGATTGATGTGTCGAGTACGTTCACTGAGTATCGATTTATCGATCGATCAGGTGATCTCGGTGGATAAGGAAGTGGACGTGGATCAGCCAGAGTACATCGAAGAGGAGGTCACCGGGTGCATGCGATATGTCGAAGTGGCGCAGGTATTTTATTTATTTATTTTATTTCTGAAAGATCGAAACAGGATTCCGTTTCGTATCTAGCTTCCTTATCTATTATGTTTTCTGTTCTTCGATCTACTGGAAAAACACTCATAGTTTACTTGTAATTTTTTTGCTCATGTTGACTTTGACCGTTCCAAACTTCGAAAACCATGGTTATTTACCCGTTATCGAAAGGCTTTGTGGTTGTAAACATATACCACGAATGCTTGTTTGCAGATAGCAATAGTGTACACAACTCTCCATGACGATAACCAAAGACAAATACTTCTTTCAGACAGCCATCTCGTCGTTCACCTCCCGCCACGGCAGGCTCATCAACAGGGGCGCACTGCTCGCCCTCCTCATCGGCTTCCACGTATACCTGGGTGAGTCATGGCTGGCTCTCTTTCGTTGATCTTATCTATTTATTTAACTTTGAGCTTGCATTTTTTTAGTTATGAATCCTCTTGGGTGAGTGATGATATGGAATTTTCGCAATATGGAATTTTTGAAACATATGTAAATATGTGCAACTAAGAAAAAAGATGCAATTGCAAGATCCGGTAAGCAAATCGACTATTTGGAATGAGTGAAAAAATTAATGCATAACCTTTGATCACTGTTTTCACTTGATGATCTCCAGGTTTCGCGTGGGCGCACGACTTCACCAAGGCAGAGCCGCTGATAGTCATCGTGGCTGTCGTATGGGTGGGCGTCATCTACTTCTGCCTAGCCAAGCCATACCTAGGAGACAGGTGCGCTCTCCCTCCCTCCATATCTTTCTCTCTCTCTCTCTCTCTCTCTCTCTCTCTCTCTCTTCATCTCATCCTTTGTATTATTGTGGTTTATGTTTTGTAGTTTGAGTCTTGTTCTTTTCAGAGTTCGCCCGTATGCCGACAAGTACATCGCGCTGTTTCATGTGGTGTGGGCGAAGCTGCCAGTGAGAGTGTGAGTTCCCAATTTTTAAAAAAAGTTCAGGCGATGTGAAAATAATTTGACCGGCTTCGTTCCCATAGGATTACGGTAGGATAATAATTTGATCTACTTCGTTTCCTTAGGATTACGGTGGGATAATAATTGGATCTACTTCGTTCCCTTAGAATTACGATAGGAGAATGATTTGACCTGATTCGTTTCCTTAGAAATGCGATAAGATAATAATTTGACCGGCTTTGTTTCTTCAGGATCACCTTCGTGCGTCGTTGGAAAAATCGTTGTGCCATGGTGTAGTGTCATAGTCCTCCTTCGACACCTCCGCAGAGTTAATCTCTGACATCGGGGGGATACCTTTACCTTTACCTTCGTTCCCTTAGGATTACGATAGGAGAATGATTTGATCTACTTCGTTCCATTAGGATTACGATAGGAGAATAATTCGACCTTTCAGAGCCTTCTACCTCATCTACGCAGCGGCCATCATCACATTCCTCGCCATTGACACATCGTGAGTATTTTTTTGTTACTTTTTCGAATCAATGAACAAGTGTTCTTGAAATATGTTGAAGATGTACCACAGTTTTCCAAATCCAACAATCTGAGGAAATTGACCAGTTTCTAGCGCGTGGTGACTGTAACCGCTAATCAGTTGACAGCAGTACTCTGTTGCAGCAACGACCGCTCCCGTCTCATAGGACTCGGCGGGTGCGCCGCCTTCATTCTACTCATGTGGCTGCTCAGTATCGACAGGATGAAGGTCGGTGTATTATATTGGGCAGAATTGTTGCCGTATCTGTACTTATGTGCACTGCACAGTTTTGTAACATCAATCTTTCAGTGACAGTGTACAGTTATCATTTTCATTGCAAGGCAACTTTGATAGGACAGAACCAGTACAGGTACACTTACAGGTGCGTTGGCGCACAGTGCTCTGGGGCTTCTCCCTTCAGTTCGTGCTGGGACTGCTCATTCTGCGGTGGGACTGGGGCAGCAGGTACGAGACACATTCTCTCTTTCTCTCACTCCTCTCTCTCTCTCTCTCCGCTCTCTCTCTCTCCGCTCTCTCTCTCTCCGCTCTCTCTCTCTCTCTCTCTCTCTCTCTCTCTCTCTACCTCTTGGAAAAAACATACTCTCCCTCGTAGGAATTGTCAGCAACTTTGTCAGTTGTCTTCCTCGATTCCTCATATTGTGAAAAATTTAAAAAGTATTAAAATACTCGACCAATTAGTTCAAACAAGATCGTCTGGTTAAAAGATGCACGTGAAACGTAACAATTTCAAACTCACTATTTTTCGCAAGTTATAATTCATATGAGCGTCTTGATGCAGCTGGAATTAATTAGACAAAGAGTAGTAGCATAAATGAGATAAGTGAAGCGTAACTATCACATGCTTGCTTATTCTTCTTGGCCAGCCTTTCTGCGCTAACCTTCTAGAAGTGTGAGGAAGTTGATTTCCATGAAATATGGGCACTCTTTCTCAGTCTTATTGATCTCTCTCTCTCTCTCTCTCCTCTCCTCTCCTCTCCCCTCCCATCAATCCATATTTGCAGGATGTTCGGTCACATCAGCCACCAGATTGTCACCTTCCTCGATTACACCAACAACGGTAAAAATCAATAATCAGTCAATACTCAGAAAATCGATAATAAATCAATGATCATTCGCAGGAACGGTGTTCGTGTACGGATTCCTGGCCGAACCGCCGAACATTTGCGGAATGAGTGGAGTGTTCGCATTCACGGTGAGAATGTTTGTTTGCTTGTTTGTTTGTCTACTTGTTTACTTATTTGTTTACAGTCCCTCCAAGTGGTCATCTACTTTGGTTCCATCGTTGCACTATTGTATCACTACGGAGTCATGCAGGTGAACTTCAATTTCAAAAAAAACGTGATGTTTCACGCTACGTTTCAGAATTTGTATTAGTAACAGCATGACACATCACATTGATTGATAAAATAACATATTCCTACGTTTTCAAAGTTCTGCTCATGATTATGTAAATAATAACAACTTGATGATGTCATAATCCATAAAGGCGAAACGTCGAATTGAACGCACAATATGAAAAGACAGTGGGAATGTACTGCGCGGTACATCGGCCTAACATCACATGATGAGTGCTCCGCCTCGTATGAGACTGTCCGAACAATTCAGTCAGGTGGTAGGAGCCGAAACTGGGTTGTTCACCATCTCTTTCTTATCACACTTTCACTTTCTCTATCCCATCAGTTGTATTGTTCACAAGGGTCATCTACTGCAGGTTGTGCTGCGGAAGATGGCATGGTTCATGCAGTGGACACTTGGAACCACCGCCACAGAGTCACTCAACACGTGCGCATGCATATTCCTCGGACAGGTAGGGCGACCTCTCTCTCTCTCTCTCTCTCTCTCTCTCTCTCCCACTCCCTCTCTCTCTCTCCCACTCCCTCTCTCCCCCCTCCCTCTCTCTTTCAAACTACGTTTAACGACAATCTGATATCCCGGAAAGTTATAATTTCTTCAATACGCCCTCTTGAATGGTCATTTACGACTAGCTACCCCAGTAATATCGGCAACACCGTTTCCAGTCCGAGGCTCCGCTGTTGATCAAGCCGTACCTGGAGAAGATGACGGCCTCCGAGCTGCATGCCATCATGTGCAGTGGGTTCTCGTGCATCGCCGGCAGCCTGTTCGCAGCGTACATCAGCTTCGGAGCGTGTCCCGGGTTGGTCATGAAAGACAAATAAGAGTGTTTGAAACGTATGCGTTGCGTTTCCAAGTTTTTTTTCTACTTCGGTTCGGAGCGTGTCCCGGGTTGGTGAGAAAGGATCAATCACGTGTTTTGAAGCGTATGTGTTGCGTGGAACGTGGAACACTTGCAACTTGCATAGCGGGGTTGGTAGATGAATTTCGAAAGTCTTACTCTTACATCAGATCTTGGTTGAATTGTGAAATGCTAGTATTCAAATCAAATCAAATCAAATATTTATCCAGCATCGCTTATTCATGTACATATTGCACGCATGAGAGATGGTTTGGTTAGCGCTGGGAAATGAGATCGTTCCATTTTCGGCGGTCGTTGGTCACTGTCCGTCTCCATTCTTTGCGAGCATGTGTCCTCGGTAGATCGAAGGCATCTACGAAGTCATCCTCCCACTCCTTGTGTGGTCGTCCAGGTCGTCCAGTCTTCTTGGGGGTCCAATTGACTGTAGCCTTTGCCCATCGATGACCGTCTGCATTGTAGAGTCGTTCCGTGAACTTCCATTTCCGGTGTCGTACTTCTTGCAGAACGTCTCGTAGCCGAGTCATCTGCCGAATAGTGCTGCTCCGGATCCGGTCGCGTAGGGTGACTCCCAGCATCTGGCGCTCCATCTTCCGCTGCGCAGTCCGTAGTCGCATGAGTTCGTTTTGGGGGAGACTCCATGTCTCACATCCGTACGTCAAACAGGGAAGTACTCCGGCGCGAAAGACCTTCCTGCGGAGTCGCATCGGAGCTCGTCGTAGTGTCCAGAAATGCTTGTGTCGTTGGAACGCGGCCCAGCCACTCTGGATGCGGCGGGTGATCTCGTCCACGTCGTTCTTCTGACAGCTCAGCAACCTCCCGAGGTAGTTGAACTCGTCCACGTATTCAATCCTCGTTCCGTCGAAGGTAATCTCCGTCTTGTGTGCGTTCGTCATCACCATCGTCTTCTTCCTGTTCACCTCCAGTCCGTACTTCTTGCTTTCCTCGGCAATGTCCTTGAGCATCCTTTCTGCCGCCGACGCAGATTTCGCAAAGACAGCCACGTCATCCGCATAGGCGAGGTGTGTCAGCTGCTTTCCGTCGATGTCGAAGCCGGCGCCGCTGTACTTGAAATCCAATGCCCTGTACACCTTCGCGAGAACGCTGTTGAAGATGTAAGGTGAGAGGGGGCAGCCTTGCCGAGCTCCTTTTCCGATAGAGATGTCGGCCTTCGAATGTCGTAGTGCCACTCGCGTCTTTCCAGTAGAGTAGATTGCCTGCATCAGCCGTATGTAGCTCGCGTCCATTTTGTCTTCTGCCAGAGAGCTCCATGCGTCGTCGAACTCCACACTGTCGTACGCCTTCGACGAATATAACGTACAGTTGTAGGTTGTAGCGGTGCGCACGGTAGATCATCTCTCGGCAGGCAAGGATTTGATCAGCACACGAGTATCCTTTGCGAAATCCCGCTTGCTCCGGCGGTTGATGGTCTTCCAGGGTCTTCTGTGTTCGTGCGAGTATGCACTTGACGAGCAGCTTCAAGATCGTAGAGGAGACAGCCACGGGTCGGTAGTTACCGATGTCCTGACTGTCGCCCTTCTTGAAGAGAAGAGAGATGATCGAGTCGGCCATTCCCTCCGCCACTTCTCCTCCCTCCAAACAGCGGTTGAACAACGAGACGATCATCTCGAGCAGCACGTCCGGTGAGTGAAGTAGCATCTCCGTGGACACGTAATCGGGGCCGGAAGAGACATTCCTTTTCATAGCGATCAGAACACTCCTCACTTCCTCCAGTGTAAACGGATCGGGTAGCGAGTTGACAGAGACGACAGGGGCAATGGCACGAACAGTAGAGTAGAGTAGAGGTTGTTGTAGAAGTCAGTGATGATCTTCTCCACCTCCCGGGGATCCGCCGTAGATGACGAACCGTCCGCAGTCTTCAGTCGGCCAATAACTTGTCGAGTTGTCTCCATCTTTCGCAGGGCCTTCTTGTTAGCAATTCCCTTTCTGTATAGCCGCAGGTGGTGCGCGGCGAGATCCTCTTTGATGCTCCGGCGCAGTTCTTGATTCAGCCGGGTGATGTCAGCATGCGCAGTAGGCGTGCCCAGATTGAGCAGACGCCGTCGCTGCTTGAACATGTCGAGGGTAGCCTGCGAGAGTCGTCGTGGTGGTGGCTCCTCGGTTGTGGCCACCTTCTCCGCGTCTCGTAACTGCTCGCAGATATCCACGTAGGCAGCAGTCACAGTCGGCAGAGTTGGGGGCGAGCGGGTATGCAAATGTGCTTCTAGACCGTGGCGGTACATTGCCCAGTCGGTTTGAGTGGTTCTATACGAACGCGTTTTGAAACGCATTGGTTTTATGAGATACAATTTTTATGTGGCTTGCTTTGCAAAGAACTGGGAAACGAATCGAATGACAGATTGACAAAAAAGTAAATGATGTATTTTAAAGAACATGTTTGGGTATTGTAACCTTCTAGGTACCTTCTCTCATCGACTGTCATGTCAGCGCCGGGATCTCTAGCCTGCTCCAAGCTACTGTATCCAGGTGAGTCGTGCACTTACAACCGAGACCCTGTCTTCTTCCAGAGACAGAGGAGAGTCAGCTAGCGAATGTGGACGATTTGGAGCTGCCTGAAAGGTGAGAGGGAGAGGGAACCGGGAAGAGTAAGAAGGTAGAGAAGGAGGATCCGGATACGAAGTCATGACTTGCAGCGACGAGTCGAACCCTCTGGAGTGTATCTCGAACGGGGCCGTGTCCGCAGTGGAGCTCGTCATGGCTATCGTCGCCAACCTCATCGTATTCCTCGCTCTTCTCGCATTCATAGATGCGGTGAGTGTGTCTGTCTGTGACTGTCTGACGTGTCTGTCCGTCTGTCTGTTGCGGAGAGAAATGTGTCCGTACATTGGTCTGCCTATGACCCTTTTGCGTTTCTTACGCGTTTCTTTATTCATTCCCACTCCTTCTCCATGCGTTTGTCTGACACTTTTCGAACGTGTTTTTTTCCGTGTATTTCCGTTTTCTAACTTATTCCCTAGGTCTTCGAATACGCGGGTGATCTGATCGGCCACGAGGGCTGGAGTTTCGAGGTGAGCCGATTATTGATTGATATTGATTAGTTTATTAATAATTTTGTATATTATTCACTCAAAATAAAGTTTATGTGAGTGAGCTGACTGAGTTATGAATAATGTTTCTCGATATGTTTCCAATCACTTATGTATTTCGTCTAACTAGATATATAGTAATTCCTAGTTCTGTCGAATTTCTGACATGACACCGTTGTCAATTGGTCATAAAACAATAAAATACTGGTAAAATACTGGTTACTGGTAATTGATGTATTCCCAATAAAGATCATCAATCGATTATTGATCGATCATCGACTTATCGATTTTCAGAAGGCAATGGGTTACGTGTTCTTCCCTCTGGCGTATCTGATGGGGGTGACGGATGATGCAGACGAGACACTGAGGGTGGCACAGGTGAGAGAGAGAGAGAGAGAGAGAGAGAAAGAGAAGAGAGAGGGGAGAGAGAGGGGAGAGAGAGGGAGAAAGAGAGAAGTAGAGAGAGGGTGGGGAAGAGAGAGAAGGAGAGAGAAAGGGAGAGAGAGCGGAAGACAGACAGACAGATGTGGGGACAAAGTACAACGCTGCACAAGAACTTTTTTTCAAGTATATTTCACATACATTAATTCTTCTACAAACAAACGTTTTCAATAATTCCAACTTTTGCGGTATATGTCATAATGTAATAACTGATTCGTTCCCAACTGATAATTGATTCGTAAAATTGTTCATTACCATTTACTCTGCAGTTGCGGATTATGATGTCTACAAAAAAGTGTTACCAATTACGTTTCAAGTACACCTTATATCCTATCAGTCCGTTAGCGTTTAATGAAAGAAAAAAAGATGAACATTAGCATACCGTGTGTGTTGCAGTTGATGGGCACGAAGACTACCCTGAACGAGTTCATCGCCTACGAGAGACTCGGCAAGATGGTCGCCGCCAACCCACCCAAGCTCTCCGTGAGTGCCGCTCTCGTTCTTTCACAATCTATTCGAAACCACCTAGGTGCACTCTTTCACACTACAGTAGTTGTAGTCAGATGGCGGGAATGAATGAAGGAAACAGTGTCCTTGTTGCAGCCTCGCGCGGCGATGATCGCCACATACGCCCTCTGTGGCTTCTCCAACTTCTCCTCCATTGGAATACAGCTGGGAGTGCTAGGAGGAATGGTAATCGATCACTCATCAACACATGTAATCCATCTTTTTCCGTGCTACTCACAAACTGAGTGAAAATGCGAGGTGTGCAACAAATCCGTGTGTATAGCAATCAATGAAAGCGACGTGACTCACGTGACCCTTTCACAAAACTTTGATATGGAAATGTTTGTATGGCATACGAAAATGTTTATATCGCAGTTTTTTTATGGCATATGAAAAAGTTTCTTATCTATGAAAAGTTTTTATCGCATTATTTATGGCGTATTCTCACATCCTTATTCAAACTCAATTTTTTATCAGAGAATGAATGAATTTATTACAGAAAAAATCCTGCAACATGTTCAAGGGAATCATTTCAAAATAGGAGTGATAGAGCAAGAGAGAAGAAGACAGTGGAATTGTATCTATTAGTATACTTCCAGGCCCCCTCTCGCAAAAAGGTGCTCTCCCGTATAGTCCTCCGCGCACTCATGGCTGGATGCATCAGCTGCTTCTTCACTGCCTGCGTCGCAGGTGTGCTTTGAATTCCCGCACTTTTTTGAACACATACTCGGCATTAGGAAGCGTACTTTTTTAAATTTTGCGATTAGATGTTATACTTTTCGTGCATAGTCTACCCAGTTGTGTATTTCGAACAGCTTCACCCTCTCTTTCGCACACCTGTAATTTACTTCGGCGCTGAATTATTCTATTAGACGTTCGCAGAGCTTGCGCTTTCAATATCCAATTATCGAGAGTGTACAGTTGTGTGATTGCCAGCAGGTGAAGTGTGTATGTGTGTGGAAAGTCCTCGGGATTGCCAGGGAGGAAATGAGTCCTCTCTCTCTCTCTATCTCTATCTCTCTCTCCCATCTCCATCCCTATCATTGCTATGATGAGGGAGTGACGCAAGCATAGGTCGCGTCTTCAATACCCCGACTCTGCCATTTGAATACAGTATGTGCATACCGTGGCTATTCAAGCAGAAGAGAGAGAGAGAGGGAGAGAGAGAGAGAGAAAGAGAGAGAGAGAAAGAGAGAGAGGAGTCGAGATACCGTCATTAGCCAACTCCCTCCCCACTCATTAGCACACCCCGTTGACGTATGTCATAATATGGGTACACAATACGCAGATAAACAACAATTATCCGGCCTGTACGATTTCTACTGTAAGTGAATCCTGTAATTTCAGGGATTCTGGTGGAGACGCCTCGTCACTGCATGCCTGTCAATATGCAGAAGGACTGCTTCAACACGACAGCCTATCAAGAGATGATGAAAACGACGCTCGCCCCGCCCTCGCTGACCACGCCCCTTCCGACGAGCTCCGCGCCGCATTTCGAGTTGTAAAATTGAATGGGGAGAGGAGAGAGGAAATACATTGTACAAAGCTTTATGAGAGTATTCCTATACTGTAGCCTTCTTACGATGCCTTGTTCTCACAACGATCCACACGTTGGGTGGGTGTAATTGTATTTGCAATATAAATAAAACTGTATGCGCAGAATGTTTTGTGGTGAGTAGTGTCCCGTTGTGCGGTCCCTGTATGTGTGTGGTAGATCCTGTCGTTTCCCACGTGTATTTATGAATTCTCAACGACGCCATCAATTTCTTCCGTGCACCTTGCCTTGCGTACACGATAAATGTGCGCGAGAGAGCGATGAGAGAAGCAGAGCCGCGGTGGTCCTTCCATCCAGGCAGGGTGGCATATTTTATATGCCGACCCGCGTGCTACTGATATCAACACAGAGACGCTCGCTCGCAATTCCTGGCGATTGAAAAGTCTACGCGGCAAGAGCCCACAATTTGTCTCGCGCGTGTGTTACGTGCCGGCGCTTCGATGAAAAGTGCACACAGTTGATTGTGTGTCATCGAATAATTGCCGACGTCGTCTTTGGCGGGGCAGCGCCGTGGGTAATTGTTAATTAGAGGGAGCCGGGGATTAATCGGGGGCTGGGTGGGTGGCTGGCTGCGTTCGGCTTCCGGCCGCCGCCCCGAATGTTGTGTTGCGTGCGTAAGCCGCGCGGATGATGTCTATTCTCGGACCGACGGCGTGGCGCGACCGCCTTTTTCCTCTCTTCTCTCTCTGTCTCGCCTCGGATGGCAGAAAATAACCCCACGACGCTCCTCTCTCTCCCACTAGCCAGCCGGCTGGAACCACCGCAGCAGAGACGCAGACCCCGCGTTGTAAAATCAACCCGGCCCGCCACTAACTACAAACTAAACTCGCTGCGATTTGGTGCACGTGTAGTTCGGGAACAGTACAGGTGTGCTGGAGGGAAGAGCCAGCCGGAGAGAGCTATTGGTGTTGCGGGGCTTTCTACGTGTGGTGTGTGTGCAATGGCGGTGGTGTTGTGTGTGTACGGTAGCCAGTAGGGCTGGGATAAGTGGGGAGGGGCATGGAGGAGGGCAGACAGACAGAGAGAGGCAGGCAGGCAGGGTGTGCGCGGCGGTCGCGGCGCGGCGATCGATGGGAGGCGCGTCGCGGCCTGCCTGCAGCCACCACCATTCCCCTCTCTCTCTCTCGTCTCTCTCCCGCTCTGTGTCTCGCACGCAGTCGGCAGTGCCCCTCTTTGCACAGTCCTCGCTTCCCTCCCGTCCCCCGTAGCCATTGCTATCTCTCTATCAACACTGTATGGACAGATCGTGACGAGCGCCCCCGCCTCTGACGTCGTCCTACCAGCCATCTGCCACTCCCGGAGTAGTGTTTGTGTGTGTGAGACGCGCGCCACAAGGACGCCAGTAGCGCCGCCGCTGTCACCATGAGCGAGCTCGACCAGCTTCGACAGGAGGCCGAGCAGCTCAAGAGCCAGATCCGGGTATGTCGCATTTGTTTACTTGTTTTGATCGTGTGCGGTTTTGTTGTTCAATGCATTTTTCGTCTTAGATATGATCTTCACTTTTGTCCGGGTGTTTTGACCGCGCCCACGTTCTTTGCTACGCGATGATGCGCATCAACGATTACTCCCGGTTGTTCGACGCCCATGCGTTCTCTCTCTTGCATATTGCGAACCAATCACTCCCCGCGACCGATCAATACCGCTTCATCGGGAGAAGAGAGATCACACAGAGCCCCCTTAGCCGGGCGGATCGATCGATAAAACACTCTGCCCGCCACCGCTCTTTCGTCTCGCTCGTCGCGCGATTGTATATTGGAGAAGGGGCGATTCCGGAACGAGCGACGCACGCGCGTGCCTAAATGCCCCCAATCTTTGCCTCGCTCGCTCCTCTCTTGTGGTGTGACGATGATGTGGAGCGAATCAATTGCGGCGACGTGCGTTTGTTGCGCGCGTTCGGGAAGAGCAATCGGCATGGTCCGTCTTTCGTGTATCGATGTGATTGGATGCAGCTGGCATATAGTGGTCGCTGTGACTGCTGCAGCAGTAGCGTGGCTGTGCTTGTGCTGGCTAGCCACCCTCGCTTCCGGCATGGATCGATAGAAGCGAGCAGGGCAGGCGGCGCCTGTGCGAGCGAGCTTCTCGCACCCCCGTCTATTCTCCATGGGAACGAAATATGGGTGAGAGCGAGGAGCCCCCTTTTCTCGCTCGCTCGCAACCTGTACAGAGGTGCCTGTGGAAATGCGAACCAACGCATTTCCACAGGCACCTCTGTACAGGTTACTCTCATATGTCGCGTGTGCGCCAGAGAGCTGCGACACAAAGACGGCGACAGTGTAGCTAGAAGCTAGGAGAGTGGAGATTATCCCTCCATTATCCCCCGCTATTCGCCGCCATTTGCTATTTTCACTCGCTGCCAATTGTTCGCGGCAAATAACGCGGATTGCGTATAGTTCACATTGCCCCCCACAATACAGCCAGGCTCTTGCGTGTATATCTCTATTCGAGAGACGAGAGGGGGCAGTCTAGCCACGCCAGATGTATAGTCGCTTTTTGTGGAACGTGCGATTCGGGAGCGTGGGGGATCAGAGGAAGAGGAGAGGACAGGGACAAGGCGTATTGGTGTGTGTGTGTAGCGCGAGTGTGGGGTGCAGACGCCGCGGCATCGTCTAGCCGTCGCGTATCGATTCCCCCGAGAAGAGAGAGAGAGAGAGAGAGAGGCACATGCGATGAGTCGCCAGCCACCGAACCACCACCACCACAGCCCCTCTCCGAATTAAACGCAACGCGAATTAATGAGGAAATTGAGTTTCGCGTTTGCCGGCACCACGCGACGCCAAGGGCTCCTTTTAGGGATGCGAGGGGGAAAGGGGGAAACGAGCGCGTACTCTTGCGCGCAATGCGATGGCAACTGAATCAAGTATACAAAAAAGTGTTTATTGTTGTTTTGTAGGAAGCCCGGAAGGCGGCCAATGACACGACTCTCGCCTCCGTCGCTGCCAACCTGGAGCCCATTGGAAGGATCCAGGTGAGAGATAGAGAGAGCCAGAGCTTGTTGTTGTTGTTTGTTTGCTATTGTTTACATTGTTGTTGTTTGTAGATGAGGACACGGCGGACGTTGCGCGGTCACTTGGCCAAGATCTACGCTATGCACTGGGCGAGCGACTCGCGGAATCTCGTGTCGGCGTCGCAGGACGGAAAGCTCATCGTCTGGGACTCGTACACCACCAACAAGGTGAGCAGCACCGCCGCCCGGCGCCCGAAATTAGTCGGCGCCCCGCGTGGGGCCGGTGTTTATGTTTTTCGATTGATGCGGGAATGTGAGTGGGTTGAGATGTGGGGGTGCACGTGTGGTGTGTTTCTAATGTGGGGCGTTCTCTGACCGTATGCCTGTTTTGATTTTCTTTTCTCTCTCGCTCTTTTTTCTTTCTCTCACCACCACCGCGACACGATTCGAGATTGTGGGTTGCGATTTGTGATGATGCCTTTTGAATTCTCTCTCTCTCTCTCTCTCTCCAACCAACCATTTGTCTTGTTGCTTGCTCCTTCTCTACTCCTTCTACACTCAACTGGTCTCGCTATCTGTTCAGCATAGCATCAACCAGAGAGTGTGCGTGCGTGATGGGGGAGAGAGAGAGATTGTGAGTGTGTGTCTCCCCTTGTGTTATCGTTTTGCGAGTGCGACGGTGGGCAGTGGGGGAATTGGGAAAGAGAGAGAGAATGACTGCATTGTATTGGGTGGAGCGAATGATTAGGGGTCGGTGTCTTTTGCACACGGTGAGAAAGAGAGTGGGAGAGACAGTGATAGGGGTGTTTTGTGTGTGCGAGAATCTGCTATTGATTGACACGGGAGTTTTTCCGAGTTTCGCACCTTTCTCCCGCATCACTTTGTGACTGTGATATGATATAGACGGGATGAAAGGGAGGGAATTGTGAGCGGGCCCGAGGCGACTGCAGTAGCAGCTGGTATCATAGTCGAGCTCTGCTGGCGAGAGGGGAGAGGGAGAGCGCGCAATGTGTATTGGTGAGAGGGTTGTCTCCCCCTCTCCCTCCCTCCCTCTCGCTCTTTCCTCCTCTCTCCTGTCCCTCTCGCCACCCTCTTGTGCTGCCCTCGGCTGCTGGCGACAACGCATCGGACACTTGGTGCTCTGCCCGTCTCCCTCGCTGCCTCTACTACCCTCTCTCCCCGCTGCACTGCGTCGCCACGCTCTCGTGTCTGCGCCTCTCGCCCATCTCCACTCTCTCGCACCCTCGCCTCTCTCGTATTGATTGGTGGCTCGTTGGCAGAGAAAGAGAGAGAGCAGCAGCATCGTGTGTGTATGTGTGTGGATGCAGGCAGTTGACTGGCTAGTAGCCTGACAGAGAGAGAGAGAGGTGGATATGCAAATGAGATGGTCAGAGGGTGATGCAGAGGGTACGTAGAGTAGAGGGAAAGGGGAGTGATGAGGGTAATGGAATAGTAGAGGCAAGGGAAGAACGAGGGAGGGGAGGGGGGAGAAAGGGTATTACGAATCGTGCACGCGCCGCGCCAACAGACGATCGTTGGAGGTGATTAATTGGGGGTTGAAGAAAAACAAGGAGGCGAACACGTCTGTGTGAATCATTCGATATGTGGTATTGATTGATTGATTGCAGGTGCACGCTATTCCTCTGCGCTCGTCGTGGGTGATGACGTGCGCGTATGCGCCGTCGGGCAGCTTTGTCGCTTGCGGCGGTCTAGACAACATTTGCTCCATCTACTCGCTCAAGACTCGCGAAGGTATGTCATGTCCTCCAACCTGTTTGGGCCCGGTTTTGTGCGTTTTGACCGCAGTGTTTTTCGTGACCGATTCGGTATGCTACCGTTACTGTTTTAGGCAACGTTCGAGTGTCTCGCGAGCTGCCCGGCCACACTGGATACCTGTCGTGCTGTCGGTTCCTCGACGACAACCAGATTGTCACCTCGTCTGGAGATATGACCTGGTGAGTATTGATTTATTAATTTGTTTGTTTGTTATTTGTGTTTTTGTTTGTGGATGTTGGTTGTTGTTTTGCGTGTGTTGTTATCTTGTTGTTGTGATGTCCTCGGGGGCCCACCATAACAACATTGTGTATTTTATTTTTGATGCGTTCTAAAGGAAGACCTTTGAATTCCTTTGGGTCTTCGTTTCTTCGAGTTTTGATACCGTCTAGTCTATAGAAAGACATTTGATAGAGAATCGAAAGAATTGTAGGAATGTGGCTGGTGAGTGTGAGGTCCGTGATTAGCGCTTGTGAATATGGGATAAGTGGGTCTCTTGTCTCTCTCGCGCGCGCAATAGACGGCTTATGATGTAAATTGTAAATGGTGGTTGTATGGCGTGATTGGTGATTGTCGAGTGATTGTGTGGTGTGATTGTATGCCCTGTTGGGAGAGAGGGAGAGGGAGGGAGGCGGGCGAAAGGGGAGACCGTTAATTGGCTCTCCTTTCTAATCGCGCAGCGTGCGAGAGAGAGAGAAGAGGCAACGGCCCCTCTCCCCCTCTCCCCCCTCTCCCCCCTCTCCCCCCTCTCCCTCCTCTCCCCCTCGCGTCTCTCGTTTCATGTTCATTGGCGAATTTGAAGCGAGGTGCATGTTGAGGGAGGGGGGAACATTGAGAGACGACGAGTGATGTGATGATGAGTCTTTGGGCAGTCTATAGTTTGTAAAAGGTGGTTAAATATAGGTGGGTTGCCATGGCTGCCTCCCGATACGGTATGCCATACATTCTCTCGTGACGCTATCAGAATGGGAGATGGGTGAAGAGGATGCGACGAAGCGCGAACGGCTATTGTTTAGCTGACGCGAGAGATTAGAGCGTCAGAGGATGGAGAAGAAGGCAAGTAGGGAAACGATTGAGGACCTTTGCGCTTGCCAGTCCAGTAGCCACTGCGTTTTTTCGCAGCCACTAGGGAGCAGTGAGGAAACGGAGACATTGAGATGCTCTTCAATGAAAAAGTGGGAAGTGGAACGAAGCGAGAAACGGAAGAAATTAGACAAATCAGCTGGATATTTGTATCCGAGAAAGACATTTCGTTTTGCTTCTGCTTTTTGAATATATGGTCAAGAGGGATGACTACAATCGAGCTTTGCATGAATCTTGAGACGGTGTTGTAGTTGTTTGTTGTCTCCAAGTGGGCACAATTGCCACGTACTTTAATTTGTATGTGTAAAGTGGAAATGCGGTCGAATGTATGTGTACGTGGTGTTTATAGTGCTTACCACTTAGACTCTTGTAATCATGGCCTTTTCCTGACTTTTAATTCTTTCAGCGCTCTGTGGGACATTGAGACTGGTCAGCAGTGCACTGCGTTCACCGGCCACACTGGTGACGTCATGTCCCTCTCCCTCGCCCCCGACATGCGCACCTTCATCTCTGGTGCGTTGTTGTTGTTTACTTGATTGTTTGTTGTTTGTTTACATTGTGTTTACCCTTTCCTTCAGGTGCTTGCGACGCTTCTGCCAAGTTGTGGGACGTGCGAGACGGTATGTGCAAGCAGACCTTCCCCGGACACGAGTCTGACATCAACGCCGTCGCGGTGAGTGCGCGGATCCTAGCGGGGCGCTGTGTATATACTGGGCCTGTTTCTTGGACCTATATATTCATTCATTGTGTTGCAGTTCTTCCCGTCTGGCTCTGCGTTCGCCACCGGTTCGGACGACGCCACGTGCCGACTGTTCGACATCAGGGCCGACCAGGAGCTCGCCATGTACTCTCACGACAACATTATCTGCGGTGGGTCACACGGGGCGCCCTTATTTTACACGCTGTATTTGCTGCGGGTTGTTTTGGGAGCGAGTGTCTAGTGGTTAGCGCATCGTGCATTGTAGTTGTTGTTGTTTGTGGTGGATGTACGGGTGGTATAGGGGAAGGGACTCGGTTCCCCTTTCCTCTCCTCTCCTCTCTCTGCCAGACGGACACAGCGGCGGCGGTTGCGAGCCACGCACACCCAGCGGCGAATTATCGATTGTGTTGTAGACGAGAGAGGAGAGAGGAGAGAGGGGGAGGGAGACGGAGGCTGCGCACACTGCGCGGCCAATGCTAGACAGCCACAAGGGGCGAGGGCAGATGAGGGGACCGCGCGCCCACCGGGCACTGTATCGGGCGCCTGTGCTGGGTCCTGTTATTTATGGGAGCCGTTGCAGGTATCACGTCTGTGGCGTTCTCCAAGTCGGGTCGCTTGCTGTTTGCTGGATACGACGACTTTAACTGCAACGTGTGGGACTCGATGAGGCAAGAGCGGGCAGGTGAGTCGTCTTTGTCGTTGTATGCGTGTGTCCCGCCCCCGCTGACCACGCCCCTTTGTTGCAGGAGTTCTGGCGGGCCACGACAACCGAGTGTCGTGTTTGGGAGTGACGGAGGACGGTATGGCTGTGTGCACAGGATCGTGGGATTCCTTCCTCAAGATTTGGAACTAGGCACGAATCACGTTCATACATTACACATAGAGTACAGGCAGACTGGACTGCGTTGGTCTCTCGCTTGCTCCCTCCTCCCTCTCCTCCTCTTCTCTCCCTTCACCGTCTCTCTCTCTATTTATTGTTATCATTCACGATGATATTGATTGGTGTGTCGGATTGGTGTGATCGGCTGAGGTCTGGGTATCGATTGGTTGCGGATCGATTCGCGGCTCAGTTGTGAGGACCGTCGGCCCGTCTTGTCTCTTGTCTCTTCTCTGCCCCTCCCACCGAGGCCACACCCCTTATAACACACATACACACACTGCAAACCCCTTTTGTTCCATACAGCGCGACTATATACTTTAATATTATTGATATTGATTTTATTTATCGACTATGTACCATCCCCTTCTCTCTCATCTCTCACACACAACAGTTTTTTCATGTTATTATTTTTTGTCATAAAAGTGGAATGCTTTTGTCGAATTGACACTCATTATTATACCCGTAATGTTACTGCGATGATATGATTTTCTTATTGACTTTCTTCGTTTTTAATTTGTAATAATATGGATGAATTTGAAGCGTCTCATGTGGTTGAATTTGGAGGGAATAATTTTTGCATGATTTTTTTTTGTTGTCACGTGGTTGGTCGATTATAGAAAAGTATGTAGTTGGATTGGAGGCAAATGTGTTTTACCTTTTGAAGTTGCGTTGTTTGACTTGCCAGTTCGAAAGAAGTTTCAAGTTTCAATTGAGAGTCTGGTCTTTTGGATGTGAGAGATTAGATGGGTGATTATCATATCATGGCTATCATCCGTTCAGTCTGGGAACATGTTGGCTGACTCATCCGGGGGTGGGATCCAGAATATCCCCTATCGATCCATCCCTAGACGGTGTCAGTTGCAAATCGCCTGTTCACTGCGTCACACGGTTGTCTGTGCTGTTAATTCGTTGCACGATGCTGCGTATTCTTTCAATTACTCTACTACTAGTGTCAACAGCGTTTCCGTCGGTCGATATAGACTACGTGAGTTTTGAATTTGTACAAATTGGGCCTTTTAGAAGAGAAGACGATATCACCGCGAACGGTATTTTTCAATGAAATGGAACGTGGACTAGCGCTCCGGCGCGCTGTCGCGCGCCTCCGCGCTAGAACATGAAAATTAGAAGAATAGAAATTCATACAAGTTTTTGGATATGTTCAATACTACTGTTTATCCACAAATTCATAACATTTTGACGAGTGAAACGAATTATTAACGTAAAGAAGATTAGTCGATTGATGTATTGATTGCACTGATAAGTATGTTGTCTAGGAGCGGGGTAATAATAATAATAACAATAATAACTGGTTTGCAAGTCCTATAGTAAGCTGCCGCGCGCTTCACCTATCAATGTCTATGAAAAGAATAATGCTATATTTCTTTTTTCTGAACTGTACTTTTCTATGCTCCCAAAAACTAAATGCGCTCAGGCACAAGTCAGCATCGCTCTGATATTAGCCCTCCTCCTTCTATCTCTCCCTCTTTCTCCCCTCTCTTCTCGCTCTCTCCTTCCTCTCTTTATCTCCCTGCTTTCTCTTTATTTATTTTTCGTTTTTCTTCCAGTGTTAAAGACACAGTGGCGACTTATTTCTGTCACAACCTGCCACAACTCATCATTTTCACACGAGCAAAACATTTGGCCTTGGGATCGAACCGGCGAAGATCGGGGGCCACAATGCAGCGCACATGCTCTGAGCCATGAAGCTATTGACTAAGCGTTGTTCAATTGCGCTTATGTCTCCGACCCCAACTTGCAGTATTGAAGCGTTGGCGGGAAATTCAAATTTTCATCTGAATCCTTGGCAGTGTCAGATTCGAAAGTAACGCAGAATCGTCGTTCTTTCGAAAAAAATGCAAATGTGTTAGGTTAACATGGTTTTAAAAAAATACTCCGTGTCAAATAAGTCGCCACTGTTCCTTTCATGCTACGAAAACAGACAGTTCTGCTTTTCTGCTTCTGCAACATCTTCCCCTCACTAATCTCTTTCTCTCTTTCTTTCTCTTTTTTTATCTATCTCTTTTTCTTTTTCCCTCTCTTCCTCTTTCTCTTTCTCTCAGGTCTCCTCTCGCGCGTGCACCTTTTGATAAATTGGCTATATCTTTCTCACATTGTAACCACTCAGGTTGAATTTTACGAAAAAAAGGTACGGAAAAAAAGCTGTTTTTTGAACGTAATTACGGAAAATAAAACAGAGATGTTGCTTAGATGAGAAACGTTTGCTGCAGACAGTTACAAATTTAATGGTTTTCGTGGTTTTTCTTCTATAACCAGAGTAAGTAGAGACGTATAAGTGGACTGCATTCTGTAACACAAAGTAAACTTTCTGCGAAGTTTCACGCGAATCGATTCAGTAGAAACGGAGATAATCTTGCGGACACACATGAAAAAGTGAAAAAGTGACCATTTTTGGTAGTATTTTGAAAAAAAGAGAGGTAATGAAAGCAAAATTGAGAACTGTCACAGAATGGACTGCATCACAAGACGTAAACTCAACTATCAGTCAAGTTTCTTGCAAATTGGTTTTGTATGAATCGAGTTATGACCGCGGAAATACTAAAAATCGCAAAAGTGAGGCGAGAGCGCGCGCGCGGCTCTTGCTAATTTGGCTATATTTTCCTTACACCGTAACCAATGATGATGAAACTTGCAGGTTAGTGACAGAACTAATTGTTGAAAGTAATTACAGAACAAGAAGCGAAACTGTTTCTTAGGTGAGAAGCTTTTGCAGCGGACAGCACCAAAATCGGCGAATTTTGAGGTTTTTCTACCAAATATAGGCAATGAGTGTAATTGGAGAGTAATCACAAAGTGGACTGCATCCTGAAGTACTATGTAAAATTTTCGCAAAGTTTGACGCAAATCGGTTCGGTAGAAACGGAGTTATGCCCGCGGACACACAAGAAAAAGTGCAAAAGTGACCATTTTTGGTGGTTTTTTGACCAAATATGGACGTAGAGGAGGAGTTGAGAGGTGCCTGAATTTTGTCGTCGTCCTTGGAAGAGAACACAACTTTTTACCAAGTTTCATGGGAATCGGTTGAGTTTGAAGCTAGTTATGACTCTGGAATGACGGACACCATAGGACATTTTAGTAGAAAAGGCGACTAGCGCGCTTCGCGCGCTAGAAATATAGGTAGAAAATAGAGGAGAAAATTATCTATCGATTAATATATAGATTGACTTGATATGTGCTCTGGTAGTGCTATTAGGAGCTGTGCTAGAAGTGCTGTTGTCAGAGCCTTCTAAAGAGTGATCTTTATTGTATTTCCTTAATTTTGAATTACAGTATTATCAAATGTTTGAACAGTGTCAATGTCTAACAGTAGCTAGTTGATTTTTTTCGATTCTCGACTGATGTTATCTTACCTAGGCTCAGAGAAGGCGCTCCGAGATGCAGCCGAAGACTATCGGTATATGAGTGATAACTACGTCATAACTAAACTACACTTTCTGTTTCTCCGCTTCTCTCTTTCTCTCTCTCTCTCTCTCTCTCTCTCTCTGTCTCTCTGTCTCTCTCTGTCTCTCTCTCTCTCTCTCTCTCTCTCTCTCTCTTTGCTCTAGAAGGCGCTCCGGCACGCTACCGCGTGCCTTCGCGGTCAAAGCCTATAAGTAGATCAAAATAATAATATATTGATCACTGATACTGTTTTGTATTTTCTCCGACTCTCTGATATTTCACTCTCTCGTATGCACATATGAGGCGCTCCGGCACGCTTCGCGCGCCTCCGCGTTAAAACTCTATCAGTAGATCAGTAGTAATAAGAATATATTGATCACTGTTACTGATATGCATTCTCTCCGACTCTCTGATATTTTACTCTCTCGAATGCACAAAGGAGGCGCTCCGGCACGCTCCGCGCGCCTCCGCGTTAAAACTCTATCAGTAAATCAGTAATTATAATAATACATTGATCACTGGTACTGATATGCATTCTCTCCTACTCTCTGATCTTTCACTTTCTCGTCATAAAATAACTACTCTACGATCATAGATAGCCGCTCCGCGCGCCTCCGCGGTCAAATTCTATCAGTAGCTGGTTGACAATGATTAGTTATCACGGATCTAATATTATAAATTCTCTACTCTCGCCTATGATCATAGACAGCCGCTCCGCGCGCCTCCGCGGTCAAAGTATATCAGTAGATCAGTAATAATAAGAATATATTGATCACTGTCACTGATATGAATTCTCTCCTACTCTCTGATATTTCACTATCTCGTATGCACATAGAAAGCGCTCCGGCACGCTTCGCGCGCCTCCGCGGTCAAAGTCGATAAGCATATCAGTAATTATAATAATACATTGATCACTTATATTGATATGCATTTTCTCCGACTCTCTGATCTTTTACTCTTTCGTTTGACATTGAGGGCGCTCCGGCACGCTTCGCGCGCCTCCGCAGTCAAAGTCGATCAGTAGATCAGTATTTATAATAATATATTGATCACTGGTACTGATATGCATTCTCTCCTACTCTCTGATCTTTTACTCTTTCGTTTGCACATTGAGGGCGCTCCGGCACGCTTCGCGCGCCTTCGCGGTCAGAGTCGATCAGTAGATCAGTAATTATAATAATATATTGATCACTGATACTGATATGCATTCTCTCCTACTCTCTGATCTTTTATTCTTTCGTTTGCACATAGAGGGCGCTCCGGCACGCTTCGCGCGCCTCCGCGGTCAAAGTCGATCAGTATATCAGTAATTATAATAATATATTGATCACTGGTACTGATATGCATTCTCTCCTACTCTCTGATCTTTTATTCTTTCGTTTGCACATAGAGGGCGCTCCGGCACGCTTCGCGCGCCTTCGCGGTCAGAGTCGATCAGTAGATCAGTAATTATAATAATATATTGATCACTGATACTGATATGCATTTTCTCCGACTCTCTGATCTTTTACTCTTTCGTTTGCACATTGAGGGCGCTCCGGCACGCTTCGCGCGCCTCCGCGGTCAAAGTCGATCAGTAGATCAGTATTTATAATAATACATTGATCACTGAAACTGATATGCATTTTCTCCGACTCTCTGATCTTTTACTCTTTCGTTTGCACATTGAGGGCGCTCCGGCACGCTTCGCGCGCCTTCGCGGTCAGAGTCGATCAGTAGATCAGTAATTATAATAATATATTGATCACTGATACTGATATGCATTTTCTCCGCCTCTCTGATCTTTTACTCTTTCGTTTGCACATTGAGGGCGCTCCGGCACGCTTCGCGCGCCTCCGCGGTCAAAGTCGATCAGTAGATCAGTATTTATAATAATACATTGATCACTGAAACTGATATGCAATCTATTCTACTCTCTGATCTTTTACTCTTTCGTATGCACATAGAAGGCGCTCCGGCACGCTTCGCGCGCCTCCGCGGTCAAAGTCGATCAGTAGATCAGTAAATAAAATATAGATCAGTAAATAAAATAATACATTGATCACTGATACTGATATGCATTTTCTCCGACTCTCTGATCTTTTATTCTTTCGTTTGCACAAAGAGGGCGCTCCGGCACGCTCCGCGCGCCTACGCGGTCAAAGTATATCAGTAGATCAGTAAAAATAAAAATATATTGATCACTGCTACTGATATGCATTTTCTCCGACTTTCTGATCGTTCACTTTCTCGTATGCACATAAAGGGCGCTCCGGCACGCTTCGCGCGCCTCCGCGGTCAAAGCCGATCAGTAGATCAGTAATTATAATAAAATATATTGATCACTGATACTGATATGCATTTTCTCCGACTCTCTGATCTTTCATTTTCTCGTATGCACATAGAGGGCGCTCCGGCACACTCCGCGGTAAAATACTATAAAATATAAGAGAGAGAGAGAGAGAGAGAGAGAGAGAGAGAGAGAGAGCCTTAAAGTAGCTAGTTGACAATTATTAGTTATCACGGATCTAATATTATAAAAAATCTAATCTCGCCTATGATCTTAGATAGCCGCTCCGCGCGCCTCCGCTGTCAAATCCTATCAGTAGCTGGTTGACAATTATTAGTTATCACGGATCTAACATCATAAAATATCTATTCTCGCCTATGATCTTAGATATCCGCTCTGCGCGCCTCCGCGGTCAAATCCTATCAGTAGCTGGTTGAAATTATTAGTTATCACAGATCTAATATCTAAGAAAAAGAGATAGACAGATAGAGAGAGAAAAAAAAAAGAGAGAGAGAGAGAGAGAGAGGGACGAAGAATTGAGGGATGAGAAAAGAAGGTGGTAGAGCGTACTACATAGTAGCACTCTTTCGCTTCGCCTCACGCTTCGCGCGCCTCAGCGGTCAAAGTCGATCAGTAGATCAGTAATAATAAGACTGTATTGATCACTGCTACTAATATGCATTTTCTCCGACTCTTTGATCTTTCACTCTCACGTATGCACATAGAAAGCGCTCCGGCACGCTTCGCGCGCCTCCGCGGTCAAAGCCGGTCAGTAGTTCAATAATTATAATAATATATTGATCACAGATACTGATATGAATTCTCTCCTGCTCTCTGATCTTTCACTCTCTCGTATGTACATAGAAAGCGCTCCGGCACGCTTCGCGCGCATCTGCGGTCAAAGCCGATCAGTAGATCAGTAATTATAATAATATATATTGATCACTGCTGATATGCATTCTCTCCTACTCTCTGATCTTTTACTATTTCGTATGTAGATAGAAGGAGCGTACTACATAGTAGCACTCTTTCGCTTCGCCTCACGCTTCGCGCGCCTCAGCGGTCAAAGTCGATCAGTAGATCAGTAATAATAAGACTGTATTGATCACTGCTACTAATATGCATTTTCTCCGACTCTTTGATCTTTCACTCTCACGTATGCACATAGAAAGCGCTCCGGCACGCTTCGCGCGCCTCCGCGGTCAAAGCCGGTCAGTAGTTCAATAATTATAATAATATATTGATCACAGATACTGATATGAATTCTCTCCTGCTCTCTGATCTTTCACTCTCTCGTATGTACATAGAAAGCGCTCCGGCACGCTTCGCGCGCATCTGCGGTCAAAGCCGATCAGTAGATCAGTAATTATAATAATATATATTGATCACTGCTACTGATATGCATTTTCTCCGACTCTCTGATCTTTCATTTTCTCGTATGCACATAGAGGGCGCTCCGGCACACTCCGCGGTAAAATACTATAAAATATAAGAGAGAGAGAGAGAGAGAGAGAGAGAGAGAGAGCCTTAAAGTAGCTAGTTGACAATTATTAGTTATCACGGATCTAATATTATAAAAAATCTAATTATAATCAGTAATTATAATAATATATATTGATCACTGATACTGATATGCATTTTCTCCGACTCTCTGATCTTTCATTTTCTCGTATGCACATAGAGGGCAGTAAATCAGTAATTATAATAAAATATATTGATCACTGATACTGATATGCATTCTCTCCTACTCTCTGATCTTTTACTATTTCGTATGTAGATAGAAGGCGCTCCGGCACACTCCACGGTAAAAGCCTATCAGTAGCTGGTTGACAATTACTTTTTATTATAGATACAAGTATAGTTTACAGTTTTTACTGGTCTAATATTATAAAATAGAAGATTTGATTGAAAAGATTTATCTCAAATCGTATGGTATTGGGGGTGTTTGGACTTGATTTCGGGTTGTCGAGTAGTCAGTAGATGACTTGGGTCCGGCCGCGTCCGTCGTTGGTCCCTCAGCAGCAGAAGCTTGGTCGCAGCATACTTGAGGCGTCGGGCGAGCGGAGTGGCGGCCGGCTGTATCGCGCTCTATCGGACAGCTCTCTTGGTCCCCTTGTCGCGGGGAGAGAGACAGCCCTACACGAGTACAGAATCAGTGTTCGATTGTGACCAGTGAGATTGCTTGTCTCACTGACCGACTTCTCGCTGTAGTCGGGTTCTCTCATACCTTTCTTTGTATCCCGCAATCATCTTCAGCGCCTTTTCCGGTTTGGTATTTCCATATTTCGGGTTGTAACTCTCCCCCAATGTATGCAAGTAATATATCGCTTTCGAATATTCAAGCGTCTCGCATTGGATCTGTCCAATCAAATTATTCCACTCAGCCTTTGGGATTCCAAGAGCTTTCATTGCATTGTCATTCTCTTTCCAATAATCACCGAGAGAACTGACCAGGAAAGGGTGGAGGGACACTTTGTATCCCAACTCTTTATATGTTTCAGCAATTCCAGTATATTTGTCGATCTTATCAGCCGCGGCGTTTTGGAATGACGCGATTCCCTTTCCAAAAGAGACACGTACATCCACTATCACCACTTCCTTTTCACCCTCTCTTTTCAGCACAATGTCTGGGCGGAGGTTGCCACCATCGATCGCATTGCGAGTGTCTGTCTCGATCCACGCGTTTCGGTTTGCTACGCTCTTTTCCGCAGCAGCCACAATGATATCTTGAATGTTGTTATGCCTCTCCGTCACTCCCGTTTTCAGATGGGCTTCACACCCATTGAGCACGTGAGCAAGAGTTTCAATCTTTCTCTCATTGCATACAGAGCACATCTTGTCTGATTCTGCATTCTTCAAGTTGAATCTCGATCCTTTCAGAGGGAGATTATCGAGCAATGCTCGGTGTCTCCACTCAATCGCACTCTCAGTTGTTGCCTGCTGCGATTTGCCTTGCAGAATTCTCACATTTCGATTGTCTTGCACGAACATATCGAAATTGTTTCCGATCATCGAGTATTCGGTACTCATTCTTTCAATGTTGCACTCGTTCAGTGCACTCGTGATTCTCCTTTTGAGAAGGTGTTTCGTCTTTCTATCGGTTATCGATTTCTTGCTGGTTGGGGTTGCTTGCATTTCAACCACCAGCTCACCATTCGCACATTTCACATCGAAAACGTGCATCGTTTTTCTGAAGTGTCGCACCGCCTCTCGGCAATTGCGCATCACATTTGTCCGGCTACCGTATGACCCGATACGGTATCCCAACTGCTCATCGTTCAAATAGCGTGCACACACCTCTTTCTTATCGAGCGTGATTGCCTGCTGCACTCCAATCCAAGTCACTGAGATGTATTCCAGAAGATTCCAGAACACATTCCTTATATAGTCATCGTCTGTCCACAACAACTTCATTGTTGTGTTTATATTACCGGTATACATGATGTCTTTCGGATGTTGCATGTTGAAGCCTTTCGAGCAGTACAGGTACGGCTTCGGTACTCCACCCTTCACGTTCTGTATGTGACCAACAGTCGTTGCGAGCGTCCTCTCTAGCTCATCAATACTGCTCATTGCCAGCTTGTCATTCATTGCGAAATAATATAGGCGCGAAATCACAAATGTCTTGATTGCGTCTCTCAGCTGATCGCCACTGAGCGAACCTCTCGCTGCTGCCAGCTTCCTCATATCGATTTTCATTTGTTCGAGTGATTCAGTCGGTTCGATGATATCACGAAAACCTACATTCACACCTAGATACTTGTAACTGTCTGCTTCTCCAAGTACAGTAATGCACTGGTCATACATCCTTGTCTCTTTTGTAATCACTTTTCCTTTCTGGATAGTGAGTGTGCCACATTTGCGCGGCTTGAATATCAGATTAATCTGTTTTGCATCAGTTGCCATTCTCTCCAGCTGATATTGCATATCTGAATGGTTTTTCGTAATCACAGCCATGTCATCAGCAAAAGCCAACAGCGAAAACTTCTGTCCAAGGACCTCCATTGGTTTCACTCTCTTTTGATGTGCTCGGATAATCATCTCCAGCACAATATTGAACAAGATGGGTGAGATTGGGTCACCCTGTTTCACTCCTGCATTCATTGGTATGTTCTTTGTTTGATCGTTCTTTGTATTCACTCGAAATATAGCGCCATCGTACAAATCCGATATGATATTTCGAAATTCCGATGGAAAGCCCAATGCCCTGAGGGCCTCGAGTATCGCAATGTGTGGGACACTGCCAAATGCATTGGCCAGGTCGAGCCATGACACACAGATATCACCCTTTATAACCTTGACATGTTGAATCGGCGTGCGTAGAAGCGCAACGTTCTCCAACGTGCCTTCTCTGTTTGTGAAGCCCTTCTGGCAATCACTTATCATTCCCTTTATGGCACACATTCTCTTTGTCAAGAGTCCGGTGTACACTTTATACATTACATTCATGAGACTGATCGGTCTCCAATTCTCAATGTCCATTTCGTCTCCCTTCTTATAGATGAGAGACGTATTTGTTTCTTTCCAGCTTTTCGGGATGCGCTGTTCTCGCATACATCGATTGAATAGTTCAGTAATGAACAACGCCTCAGAATCGGCCAGTATAAGGTCACTATACATAGTGCCATCCGGTCCCGGTGCCGTATTAGACTTATTTTTCAAAACACTCATCACTTCGTTTTGTCCGAACCGCCTCATAAACGAGCCGGAGATGTTCAACCTAGGCAGGTTTGCGGCAAGTCGCCGTACTGCGTCATAATCACACGGCATGGCCGTTGTCGTCTTTCGAAAGTAGCTCTCCACTTTATTGATTCCAATTTCGCAATCTTTCGACTCTTCGCCGAGAATGCGTTTCACTGCGTGAGCTTTGTTTTCCTTATACAGTATCCGCAGATCTTTTTGCTCCCTCGGGGCACCGCCTTGTCTCTTTTTGTTTTGATTTGGTTGCACTGTCCTATCGGCGAGAGCTTCGCACGACGGCAACTCATCATCCAACAGTTTGCACGCTTCCGCATGTCTATCTTTCCGAATAAGGTATGCAAATTTTGCAAACTGATCAGCAACGTATTCGACCTGCTCGAACGAGGACGTCCGACTGAGTTTCTCCAGCCAACTACCCTTTACGGGAAGTGGCATGGGGTTCACCTGCATGTGGGACAAGTCAATGTCCATGAGTCTCGGAATGTGACTCGTTCTCTCATTATGAATCGTCTTCCTCATTCTCACTCTTAGCTGTTCCAGCTCTCCAATCGAGTGAAAGAGCGGTCGATTATCAATTAGTTGTGTTAATATCATCACAACTCTCAATCCACAGTTCATTTCATTTCTCTCCTGCCTACTGTAGGTGGCAGGCTCGGCGTACTGTATCTCGCGGCCGAACAGGCGCTCCAGTTTATCGATTGATCGATTATCGATCGAATTACATTGCATGGGATCGTATACGGTAGCTTTGTCGTGTGACTTATCAGCCATGACCAGCATCCAGTGATTGTTGTAGTGGTACGGTAGCACCACTTTACTGTACTTTGCGTCTCGCATTGCGTTACACAGTGCGATCTCGCTTCCTTTGTATTTCCATATCACTCCACGCACGATAGCGGGGTTCATCACGTAGGTGCTCGTATTACGGTATTTCGATATGAGGTAGGCATGAATGGCTTGATTGCTCATCCGCGAATTTGCACCCTCACTGTGATTGAGACAGGCCATTGCCGACCTGGTCAGCTCACCTTGCACTTGATATTCCTCAAATTCGGCATTTGTTTCCATGGCCGGTTCATTTTCTGTAGATGTACTCGCAATTTCATGATTATTATCACTTTCCGTTATCGATTCCATTGATTGATATTGATCGATCGAGTCGTCTACTCTCGCCTCCTCGGGCATTGGTAGATCAGACTGCGATCTCTCTTCTCGCACAGTCACACCAGCTGACAGCTGGCTGGACTCAATTCCACTCATCTCCTCGCTTTCTCTTATCAAAGCGGTATCGCGGCTCGCACTCGGCCTTTCCTCTCCAATCTCGTTCTCGTTTACCACCTCGGCTCTCGAGTGACCCGCAGCCTCTCCGTATGGTTCACTCTGCGTCTCTGCCTCCTGCATCGATTCATCGATTGGTTCCTCTGAATCAGTGCGCACTCTCTTCGCCTGTGCCCTGCCATCCACTCTCTTCCTCTTTCGTTCGCCGCCCGCAATCACTGTCTGAGAGGCGACAATCGATTCCGCACGGATGAATCGATGCAGGAGGCAGAGACGCAGAGTGAACCATACGGAGAGGCTGCGGGTCACTCGAGAGCCGAGGTGGTAAACGAGAACGAGATTGGAGAGGAAAGGCCGAGTGCGAGCCGCGATACCGCTTTGATAAGAGAAAGCGAGGAGATGAGTGGAATTGAGTCCAGCCAGCTGTCAGCTGGTGTGACTGTGCGAGAAGAGAGATCGCAGTCTGATCTACCAATGCCCGAGGAGGCGAGAGTAGACGACTCGATCGATCAATATCAATCAATGGAATCGATAACGGAAAGTGATAATAATCATGAAATTGCGAGTACATCTACAGAAAATGAACCGGCCATGGAAACAAATGCCGAATTTGAGGAATATCAAGTGCAAGGTGAGCTGACCAGGTCGGCAATGGCCTGTCTCAATCACAGTGAGGGTGCAAATTCGCGGATGAGCAATCAAGCCATTCATGCCTACCTCATATCGAAATACCGTAATACGAGCACCTACGTGATGAACCCCGCTATCGTGCGTGGAGTGATATGGAAATACAAAGGAAGCGAGATCGCACTGTGTAACGCAATGCGAGACGCAAAGTACAGTAAAGTGGTGCTACCGTACCACTACAACAATCACTGGATGCTGGTCATGGCTGATAAGTCACACGACAAAGCTACCGTATACGATCCCATGCAATGTAATTCGATCGATAATCGATCAATCGATAAACTGGAGCGCCTGTTCGGCCGCGAGATACAGTACGCCGAGCCTGCCACCTACAGTAGGCAGGAGAGAAATGAAATGAACTGTGGATTGAGAGTTGTGATGATATTAACACAACTAATTGATAATCGACCGCTCTTTCACTCGATTGGAGAGCTGGAACAGCTAAGAGTGAGAATGAGGAAGACGATTCATAATGAGAGAACTCTGACACACTATCTCGCTGCTTTTCTGTCTGACTCTCTCTAATTACGCGCTATTTCGTCGGACTTTCTCGAGCTTATAGCTCCGCGGATATGAGAGATAACGAGCTGAAAATTGGAATCCTGCATCTCGGGACCGAGAGCATTCGATCGATGTCACGTTTGGCTAGATAGGAGTATCGGTGGGCCTTGTGGAGACTCGGACGGATTGACACCATAGGGCATTTTACACATACACCAGACTAGCGCGCTTCGCGCGCTAGAAATATAGGTATAAAATAGAGGAAAAATTTATCTATCTATTGATATATAGATTGACTTGATATGTGCTCTGGAAGTGCTATTAGGAGCTGTGCTAGAAGTGCTGTTGTCAGTCTTCCAGTAGATGACTGATCTTTATTTATTTCCTTTTTTGTTTTCAGTAATTTTAAATAATTAGAAAGTGTCACAGTCTATTTGGTTGATAGTATCTGGTTGACTGTTTTTCTACGGATGTATTTACTATGCTCATAGAAGGCGCTCCGGCACGCTCCGCGCGCCTCCGCGGTCAAAATATATCAGTAGATCAGTAATAGTAAGGATGC
This sequence comes from Rhabditoides inermis, assembly GCA_963966185.1. Lineage (NCBI taxonomy): Eukaryota > Metazoa > Nematoda > Chromadorea > Rhabditida > Rhabditidae > Rhabditoides > Rhabditoides inermis. The sequence continues at coordinate 3,758 of CAWZYM010000288.1, read as the reverse complement.
ATTGATCACTGCTACTGATATGAATTTTCTCCGACTCTCTGATCTTTCTATTTCTCGTAGGCACATAGAAAGCGCTCCGGCACGCTCCGCGCGCCTCCGCGGTCAAAATATATCAGTAGATCAGTAATAGTAAGAATGCATTGATCACTGCTACTGATATGAATTTTCTCCGACTCTCTGATCTTTCTATTTCTCGTAGGCACATAGAAAGCGCTCCGGCACGCTCCGCGCGCCTCCGCGGTCAAATTCTATCAGTAGATCAGTAATAGTAAGAATGCATTGATCACTGCTACTGATATGAATTTTCTCCGACTCTTTGATCTTTTACTCTATCGTATGCCTTTAGAGGACGCTCCGGCACGCTACGCGCGCCTCCGCGGTCAAAATATATCAGTAGATCAGTAATAGTAAGAATGCATTGATCACTGCTACTGATATGAATTTTCTCCGACTCTCTGATCGTTCACTTTCTCGTATGCACATAGAAAGCGCTCCGGCACGCTCCGCGCGCCTCCGCGGTCAAAATATATCAGTAGATCAGTAATAGTAAGAATGCATTGATCACTGCTACTGATATGAATTTTCTCCGACTCTCTGATCTTTCACTCTCTCGTATGCACATAGAAAGCGCTCCGGCACGCTCCGCGCGCCTCCGCGGTCAAAATATATCAGTAGATCAGTAATAGTAAGAATGCATTGATCACTGCTACTGATATGAATTTTCTCCGACTCTCTGATCGTTCACTTTCTCGTATGCACATAGAAAGCGCTCCGGCACGCTCCGCGCGCCTCCGCGGTCAAAATATATCAGTAGATTAGTAATAGTAAGAATGCATTGATCACTGCTACTGATATGAATTTTCTCCGACTCTCTGATCTTTCTTTCTCTCGTATGCACATAGAAAGCGCTCCGGCACGCTCCGCGCGCCTCCGCGGTCAAAATATATCAGTAGATCAGTAATAGTAAGAATGCATTGATCACTGCTACTGATATGAATTTTCTCCGACTCTCTGATCGTTCACTTTCTCGTATGCACATAGAAAGCGCTCCGGCACGCTCCGCGCGCCTTCGCGGTCAGAGCCTATCAGTAGATCAGTAATAATAAGAATAAATATTGATCACTGCTACTGATATGAATTTTCTCCGAATCTCTGATCTTTCACTCTCTCGTATGCACATAGAAAGCGCTCCGGCACGCTCCGCGCGCCTCCGCGGTCAAAATATATCAGTAGATCAGTAATAGTAAGAATGCATTGATCACTGCTACTGATATGAATTTTCTCCGACTCTCTGATCTTTCACTCTCTCGTATGCACATAGAAAGCGCTCCGGCACGCTCCGCGCGCCTCCGCGGTCAAAATATATCAGTAGATCAGTAATAGTAAGAATGCATTGATCACTGCTACTGATATGAATTTTCGGAGAAGCGTGCCGGAGCGCTTTCTATGTGCATACGAGAGAAAGAAAGATCAGAGAGTCGGAGAAAATTCATATCAGTAGCAGTGATCAATGCATTCTTACTATTACTAATCTACTGATATATTTTGACCGCGGAGGCGCGCGGAGCGTGCCGGAGCGCTTTCTATGTGCATACGAGAAAGTGAACGATCAGAGAGTCGGAGAAAATTCATATCAGTAGCAGTGATCAATGCATTCTTACTATTACTGATCTACTGATATATTTTGACCGCGGAGGCGCGCGGAGCGTGCCGGAGCGCTTTCTATGTGCATACGAGAGAGTGAAAGATCAGAGAGTCGGAGAAAATTCATATCAGTAGCAGTGATCAATGCATTCTTACTATTACTGATCTACTGATATATTTTGACCGCGGAGGCGCGCGGAGCGTGCCGGAGCGCTTTCTATGTGCATACGAGAAAGTGAACGATCAGAGAGTCGGAGAAAATTCATATCAGTAGCAGTGATCAATGCATTCTTACTATTACTGATCTACTGATATATTTTGACCGCGGAGGCGCGCGTAGCGTGCCGGAGCGTCCTCTAAAGGCATACGATAGAGTAAAAGATCAAAGAGTCGGAGAAAATTCATATCAGTAGCAGTGATCAATGCATTCTTACTATTACTGATCTACTGATAGAATTTGACCGCGGAGGCGCGCGGAGCGTGCCGGAGCGCTTTCTATGTGCCTACGAGAAATAGAAAGATCAGAGAGTCGGAGAAAATTCATATCAGTAGCAGTGATCAATGCATTCTTACTATTACTGATCTACTGATATATTTTGACCGCGGAGGCGCGCGGAGCGTGCCGGAGCGCTTTCTATGTGCCTACGAGAAATAGAAAGATCAGAGAGTCGGAGAAAATTCATATCAGTAGCAGTGATCAATGCATCCTTACTATTACTGATCTACTGATATATTTTGACCGCGGAGGCGCGCGGAGCGTGCCGGAGCGCCTTCTATGAGCATAGTAAATACATCCGTAGAAAAACAGTCAACCAGATACTATCAACCAAATAGACTGTGACACTTTCTAATTATTTAAAATTACTGAAAACAAAAAAGGAAATAAATAAAGATCAGTCATCTACTGGAAGACTGACAACAGCACTTCTAGCACAGCTCCTAATAGCACTTCCAGAGCACATATCAAGTCAATCTATATATCAATAGATAGATAAATTTTTCCTCTATTTTATACCTATATTTCTAGCGCGCGAAGCGCGCTAGTCTGGTGTATGTGTAAAATGCCCTATGGTGTCAATCCGTCCGAGTCTCCACAAGGCCCACCGATACTCCTATCTAGCCAAACGTGACATCGATCGAATGCTCTCGGTCCCGAGATGCAGGATTCCAATTTTCAGCTCGTTATCTCTCATATCCGCGGAGCTATAAGCTCGAGAAAGTCCGACGAAATAGCGCGTAATTAGAGAGAGTCAGACAGAAAAGCAGCGAGATAGTGTGTCAGATGAAGAGACGGGTCACTGACGAATCGGGTGCGGCGAGTAGACCTTACAAGAACGAGCACTGCGGATCGCAGACTTCAGCTATCGAAAAACGGTTTCGACGTCACTCCTCTACACTCCCTCACCTACAAATCTGCCCGTAATCTTTTTATAACTCTTCCTGGTTTCCTTTCACGAAGTGATTTAGTCGAGGCGAGGCGACACCAAACAGTTGTCGCGGGCTGTTCAAGAAAACTAGGCAACCGTGTAAGGTCTCCCTTTACTACAACATGCAAATAGGTGGCCACTACACTTCTACCAAAATTTGCATCTTTTTGTGACCTCTGACGCCCGCTATCAATTAAATTCCTCTAATCGACGCCACTTTATTGCCCCCGCGACGAGAGAGTGTGGCGAGGTGAGAGTGCGCCAGCTGCCAGTCTGTCTGCTGTTAGAGAAAGAAACAGTAAATTGTGCAAATGAGCGAGAACAACACCATGCACTACGAAACAGCTCACCACACTCCACAAACTGTGCAAAGTCTATATTCTGAGCAAATACAATACAAATATAACTGTATGCACTAACGGCATTCTATATTTAATCAGGGAAGTGAGGCGAGGCGAAATACTATGTAACCTCCTTTTCTCATCCCTCTCCTTTACTTATCCCTCTCTCTCGCCTCTCTCTCTCTCTCTCTCTCTCTCTCTCTCTTCTCTCCCTCTCTCCCTCTCTTCCTCTATCTCTCTCTTATATATTATGATTTTAGATTATTGATAACTATGAAGTCTACTGGGATCTGAAATAAATAATAATTGTCAACCAGCTGCTCATCCCACTCTCTTTCTTCTCTCT
>CAWZYM010000287.1:0-50277 GCA_963966185.1 Rhabditoides inermis | reverse complement strand
GGAGAAAGTTATCTATCGATTGATATATAAATTGACTTGATATGTGCTCTGAAGTGCTATTAGGAGCTGTGCTAGAAGTGCTGTTGTCAGTCTTTCAATAGATGACTGATCTTTATTTATTTCCTTTTTTTATTGTTCAGTAGTTTTGAATATTTAGAAAGTGTCACAGTCTATCAGTATCTGGTTGAAAGTATCTGCTTGACTGCTTATCTACAGGTGTTATATTTACTATGCTCATAGAAGGCGATCCGGGCACGCTCCGCGCGCCTCCACGGTCAAAGTTTATCAGTAGATCAGTAATTATAATGAAACATTGATCACTGATACTGATATTACTTTTCTCCGACTCTCTGATTTTTTACTTTTTCGTATGCACATGGAGGGCGCTCCGGCACGCTTCGCGCGCCTCCGCGGTCAAAGTCGATCAGTCAGTAACTATAATATTATATTGATCACTGTTACTGAATGCATTTTCTCCGACTCTTTGATATTTTTTTTTACTTTTTCGTATGCACATAAAGGGCGCTCCGGCACGCTTCGCGCGCCTCCGCGGTCAAAGCCGATCAGTAGCTGGTTGACAATTATTAGTTATCACGGATCTAATATCATAAAACATCTACTTTCGCTTATGATCTTAGATAGCCGCTCCGGCACGCTCCGCGCGCCTCCGCGGTCAAAGTCTGTCAGTAGATCAGTAATTATAATAATATATTAATCACTGATACTGATATTACTTTTCTCCGACTCTCTGATCTTTCACTTTCTCGTATGCACATAGAAAGCGATCCGGCACGCTCCGCGCGCCTCCGCGGTCAAAATATATCAGTAGATCAGTAATAGTAAGAATGCATTGATCACTACTACTGATATGAATTTTCTCCGACTCTCTGATCTTTCTTTCTCTCGTATGCACATAGAAAGCGCTCCGGCACGCTCCGCGCGCCTCCGCGGTCAAAATATATCAGTAGATCAGTATTAGTAAGAATGCATTGATCACTGCTACTGATATGAATTTTCTCCGACTCTCTGATCGTTCACTTACTCGTATGCACATAGAAAGCGCTCCGGCACGCTCCGCGCGCCTCCGCGGTCAAAGCCTATCAGTAGATCAGTAATAATAAGAATATATTGATCACTGCTACTGATATGAATTTTCTCCGAATCTCTGATCTTTCACTCTCTCGTATGCACATAGAAAGCGCTCCGGCACGCTCCGCGCGCCTCCGCGGTCAAAATATATCAGTAGATCAGTAATAGTAAGAATGCATTGATCACTGCTACTGATATGGATTTTCTCCGACTCTCTGATCTTTCACTCTCTCGTATGCACATAGAAAGCGCTCCGGCACGCTCCGCGCGCCTCCGCGGTCAAAATATATCAGTAGATCAGTAATAGTAAGAATGCATTGATCACTGCTACTGATATGGATTTTCTCCGACTCTCTGATCTTTCACTCTCTCGTATGCACATAGAAAGCGCTCCGGCACGCTCCGCGCGCCTCCGCGGTCAAAATATATCAGTAGATCAGTAATAGTAAGAATGCATTGATCACTACTACTGATATGAATTTTCTCCGACTCTCTGATCTTTCTTTCTCTCGTATGCACATAGAAAGCGCTCCGGCACGCTCCGCGCGCCTCCGCGGTCAAAATATATCAGTAGATCAGTATTAGTAAGAATGCATTGATCACTGCTACTGATATGAATTTTCTCCGACTCTCTGATCGTTCACTTTCTCGTATGCACATAGAAAGCGCTCCGGCACGCTCCGCGCGCCTCCGCGGTCAAAGCCTATCAGTAGATCAGTAATAATAAGAATATATTGATCACTGCTACTGATATGAATTTTCTCCGAATCTCTGATCTTTCACTCTCTCGTATGCACATAGAAAGCGCTCCGGCACGCTCCGCGCGCCTCCGCGGTCAAAATATATCAGTAGATCAGTAATAGTAAGAATGCATTGATCACTGCTACTGATATGGATTTTCTCCGACTCTCTGATCTTTCACTCTCTCGTATGCACATAGAAAACGCTCCGGCACGCTCCGCGCGCCTCCGCGGTCAAAATATATCAGTAGATCAGTAATAGTAAGAATGCATTGATCACTGCTACTGATATGGATTTTCTCCGACTCTCTGATCTTTCACTCTCTCGTATGCACATAGAAAGCGCTCCGGCACGCTCCGCGCGCCTCCGCGGTCAAAATATATCAGTAGATCAGTAATAGTAAGAATGCATTGATCACTACTACTGATATGAATTTTCTCCGACTCTCTGATCTTTCTTTCTCTCGTATGCACATAGAAAGCGCTCCGGCACGCTCCGCGCGCCTCCGCGGTCAAAATATATCAGTAGATCAGTATTAGTAAGAATGCATTGATCACTGCTACTGATATGAATTTTCTCCGACTCTCTGATCGTTCACTTTCTCGTATGCACATAGAAAGCGCTCCGGCACGCTCCGCGCGCCTCCGCGGTCAAAGCCTATCAGTAGATCAGTAATAATAAGAATATATTGATCACTGCTACTGATATGAATTTTCTCCGAATCTCTGATCTTTCACTCTCTCGTATGCACATAGAAAGCGCTCCGGCACGCTCCGCGCGCCTCCGCGGTCAAAATATATCAGTAGATCAGTAATAGTAAGAATGCATTGATCACTGCTACTGATATGGATTTTCTCCGACTCTCTGATCTTTCACTCTCTCGTATGCACATAGAAAGCGCTCCGGCACGCTCCGCGCGCCTCCGCGGTCAAAATATATCAGTAGATTAGTAATAGTAAGAATGCATTGATCACTGCTACTGATATGAATTTTCTCCGACTCTCTGATCTTTCACTCTCTCGTATGCACATAGAAAGCGCTCCGGCACGCTCCGCGCGCCTCCGCGGTCAAAATATATCAGTAGATCAGTAATAGTAAGAATGCATTGATCACTGCTACTGATATGAATTTTCTCCGACTCTCTGATCTTTCACTCTCTCGTATGCACATAGAAAGCGCTCCGGCACGCTCCACGCGCCTCCGCGGTCAAAATATATCAGTAGATCAGTAATAGTAAGAATTCATTGATCACTGCTACTGATATGAATTATCTCCGACTCTTTGATCTTTTACTCTATCGTATGCCTTTAGAGGACGCTCCGGCACGCTACGCGCGCCTCCGCGGTCAAAGCCGATCAGTAGATCAGTAATTATAATAATATATTGAACACTGATACTGATATGCATTCTCTCCTACTCTCTGATCTTTCACTCTCTCGTATGCTCATAGAGGGCGCTCCGGCACACTCCGCGGTAAAAGCCTATCAGTAGCTGGTTGACAATTTTTATTTATTAGAGATACAAATATACTTTATAGTTATTACTGGTCTTATATTATAAAATTTAAGCGAGCGAGAGAGAAAGAGAGAGAGAGAGAGAGAGAAAGAGAGTGGGATGAGCAGCTGGTTGACAATTATTATTTATTTTAGATCCCAGTAGTAGGGACCACAATGAGATTTTCAAAATAATTGGATATGGTATAGCAATGAGTTCATAAATGTGGTCCATTTAAAGCTGATTTCAAAAATATATAATGCTTGTAGGGTTCATCGTTCACATTGCACTCTAATTCCGCTCGGCGCCGCGCACCCAAGCGCGCGCTCACATAGGGAAAGTGCGACAGAGGGCGGCTAGATCAAAGCACTGATGACGTCATCGATAGTTAAATAAAGAACATATACGTTCATAATAGTAGCGATACTCTTTGTTTGATTGTAATCGATAAGTACTTGAAGAAAAACGTCTCTTACGACATCATTTTTCATTACTCATTTTGGGCAATGGCGGCTAGATCAAAGAAATATGACGTCATCATATCACTTTTCATCGATTTTCACTACTTTACAGGGTACATGATCCCATGAATATTATATCGTTGGAATCAGCGCGAAAGGGCGAATCTTTATATGCTAATTAGAGCACATCATGTGTCCAGTGAGAAAATGTTACATAATTTCGCCGGGCTCTCTGCAACTCACGTTGTGGTTCCTATCCCAGTAGACTTCATAGTTATCATTAATCTAAAATCATAATATATAAGAGAGAGATAGAGGAAGAGAGGGAGAGAGGGAGAGAAAGAGAGAGAGAGAGAGAGAGAGAGAGAGAGAGAGAGGCGTGAGAAGAGAGGGATAAGTAAAGGAGAGAGATGAGAAAAGGAGGTTACATAGTATTTCGCCTCGCCTCACTTCTATGATTGAATATAGAATGACGTGAGTGCATATAGTATTGTTTTATTGTATGTGCTCAGAAAATAGTTTGTTGGAGTGTGGTGAACTGTTTCGTAGTGCATGGTGATACTCTCGCTCATTTGCACAATTGACTGTCTCTTTCTCTGACATCAGACAGACTGGCAGCTGGCGCACTCTCACCTCGCCACACTCTCTCGTCGCGGGGCAATAAAGTGGCGTCGATTAGAGGAATTTAATTGATAGCGGGCGTCAGAGGTCACAGAAAGATGCAAATTTTGGTAGAAGTGTAGTGGCCACCTATTTGCATGTTGTAGTAAAGGGAGACCTTACACGATTGCCTAGTTTTCTTGAACAGCCCGCGACAACTGTTTGGTGTCGCCTCGCCTCGACTAAATCACTTCGTGAAAGGAAACCAGGAGGAGTTATAAAAAGATTACGGGCAGATTTGTAGCTGAAGGAGTGTAGAGGAGTGACGTGAAAACCGTTTCTCGAAAGGTGAAGTCTGCGATTTGCAGTACTCGTTCTTGTAAGGCCTACTCGATGCAACCGTTCAACCACCTACCCGTCTCCTCGCCTCACATACTATTTCGCCTGTTTTCTGTCTGACTCTCTCGGATTACGCGCTATTTCGTCGGACTTTCTCGAGCTTATAGCTCCGCGGATATGAGAGATAAAGGGCTGAAAATTGGAATCCTGCATCTCGGGACCGAGACCATCGGATCGATGTCACGTTTGGCTAGATAGGAGTAGTGGCTGGCGCGGTAGAGCGATGGACGGACGGAAACCATAGGGCATTTTGCACAGCCAGGCGCAGCGGGCGCTGCGACTAGCGCGCTTCGCGCGCTAGAAATATAGGTATAAAATAGAGGAGAAAATCATCTCTCGATTGATATATAGATTGACTTGATATGTGCTCTGGAAAGGCTATTAGGAGCTGTGCTAGAAGTGCTGTTGTCAGAGCCTTCCAAAAATGAGTGATCTTTATTATTTACTTAATTTTGAATTACAGTATTAACAATTGTTTGAACAGTGTCAATGTCTAACAGTAGCTGGTTGATAATTTTTGATTCTCGACTGATATTATCTTATCTAGGCTCATAGAAGGCGCTCCGAGATGCAGCCGAAGACTATCGGTATATGAGTGATAACTATGTCATAACTAAACTACACTTTCCGTTTCTCCGCTTCTCTCTCTCTCTCTCTCTCTGTCTCTCTCTCTCTCTCTCTCTCTCTCTGTCTCTCTCTGTCTCTCTTTCTTTGCTCTAGAAGGCGTTCCGGCACGCTACCGCGTGCCTCCGCGGTCAAAGCCTATCAGTGTACCAGTAGATCAAAAAAATTAACATATTGATCACTGATACTGTTTTGCATTTTTTCCGACTCTCTGATATTTCACTCTCTCGTATGCACATAGGAGGCGCTCCGGCACGCTTCGCGCGCCTCCGCGTTAAAACTCTATCAGTAGATCAGTAATTATAATAATACATTGATCACTGATACAGATATGCATTTTCTTATACTCTCTGATCTTTCACTTTCTCGTCATAAAATCTCTACTCTCGCCTTTGATCACAGACAGCCGCTCCGCGCGCCTCAGCGGTCAATTTTTATCAGTAGCTGGTTGACAATGATTAGTTATCACGGATCTAATATTATAAAATCTCTACTCTCGCCTTTGATCACAGACAGCCGCTCCGCGTGCCTCAGCGGTCAAATTCTATCAGTAGCTGGTTGACAATGATTAGTTATCACGGATCTAATATTATAAAATCTCTACTCTCGCCTTTGATCACATACAGCCGCTCCGCGCGCCTCAGCGGTCAATTTTTATCAGTAGCTGGTTGACAATGATTAGTTATCACGGATCTAATATTATAAAATCTCTACTCTCGCCTTTGATCACAGACAGCCGCTCCGCGCGCCTCAGCGGTCAAATTCTATCAGTAGCTGGTTGACAATGATTAGTTATCACGGATCTAATATTATAAAATATCTACTCTCGCCTTTGATCACAGACAGCCGCTCCGCGCGCCTCAGCGGTCAAACTCTATCAGTAGCTGGTTGACAATGATTAGTTATCACGGATCTAATATTATAAAATCTCTACTCTCGCCTTTGATCACAGACAGCCGCTCCGCGCGCCTCAGCGGTCAAACTCTATCAGTAGCTGGTTGACAATGATTAGTTATCACGGATCTAATATTATAAAATATCTACTCTCGCCTTTGATCACAGACAGCCGCTCCGCGCGCCTCCGCGGTCAAAATTATCAGTAGCTGGTTGACAATGATTATTTATCACGGATCTTATATTATAAAATATCTACTCTCGCCCATGATCATAGATAGCCGCTCCGCGCGCCTCAGCGGTCAAATTCTATCAGTAGCTGGTTGACAATGATTTGTTATCACGGATCTAATATTATAAATTATCTACTCTCGCTCATGATCATAGATAGCCGCTCCGCGCGCCTTAGCGGTCAAATTCTATCAGTAGCTGGTTGACAATGATTAGTTATCACGGATCTAATATTATAAAATATCTACTCTCGCCTACGATCATAGACAGCCGCTCTGCGCGCCTCTGCGGTCAAATTCTATCAGTAGATCAGTAATAATGAGAATAAATTGATCACTGCTACTGATATGAATTTTCTCCGAATCTCTGATCGTTCATTTTCTCGTATGCACATAGAAAGCGCTCCGGCACGCTTCGCGCGCTTCCGCGGTCAAAGCCGATCAGTAGATCAGTAATTATAATAATATATCAGAAGCTGGTTGACAATTTTTATTTATTAGAGATACAAATTTAATTTATAGTTATCACTGGTCTTTTATTATAAAATCAAGAGAGAGAGAGAGAGAGAGAGAGAGAGAGAGACGAAAGAGAGAGCGAGAGAGAGAGAAAGACGAAAGAGAGAGAGAGATAGATAGAGAGAGAGAGAGATAGAGAGAGAGAGGAAGAGAGGGAGAGACGAAAAAGAGAAAGATGAGAAAAGGAATTGGATGAAAAAGGAGGTTACATAGTATTTCGCCTCGCCTCACTTCCCTGATTGAATATAGAATGACGTGAGTGCATATAGTAATGTTTTATTGTATGTGCTCAGAAAATAAAATTTGCACAGTTTGTTGGAGTGTGGTGAGCTGTTTGGTAGTGCGTGGTGATGTTCTCGCTCATTGGCACAATTGACTGTCTTTTTCTCTGACATCAGACAGACTGGCAGCTGGCGCACTCTCACCTCGCCACACTCTCTCGTCGCGGGGCAATAAAGTGGCGTCGATTAGAGGAATTTAATTGATAGCGGGCGTCAGAGGTCATAAAAAGATGCAAATTTTGGTAGAAGTGTAGTGGCCACCTATATACATGTTGTAGTAAAGGGAGACCTTACACGGTTGCCTAGTTTTCTTGAACAGCCCGCGACAACTGTTTGGTGTCGCCTCGCCTCGACTAAATCACTTCGTGAAAGGAAACCAGGAGAAGTTATAAAAAGATTACGGGCAGATTTGTAGGTGAGGGAGTGTAGAGGAGTGACGTCGAAACCGTTTTTCGATAGCTGAAGTCTGCGATTCGCAGTACTCGTTCTTGTAAGGTCTACTCGCCGCAGCCGATTCGTCAGTGACCCGTCTCCTCGCCTCACACACTATTTCGCCTCTTTTCTGTCTGACTCTCTCCGATTACGCGCTATTTCGTCAGACTTTCTGGAGCTTATAGCTTCGCGGATATGAGAGATAACGAGCTGAAAATTGGAATCCTGCATCTCGGGACCGAGACCATCGGATCGATGTCACGTTTGGCTAGATAGGAGTAGTGGGTGGCGCGGTAGAGCGATGGACGTACGGAAACCATAGGGCATTTTACACTTACACCCGACTAGCGGCCGGAGGCTCGCTTCGCTCGCCTCCGGCCGCTAGTGGCGGCGCTTCGCGCCGCGTTCGCTCCAAGGCTCGCGCGCCTTCGGCGCGCTCGCCTTTCCGCTGTATAATCTCTAACTAAATACTCATAACATAACTTTTAACAACAACTTTGAACTCAGTAGTCGGTCTAGTACACGTTAGATATTTAATGAATGAGATTTGTACTTGTTTACTTTTTTGTTTACTTGTTTACATCAAAAACAAACAACTAAATAAAACTCTGTACTTTGTCTACTTCATGTTAGAGACTTTGAAAACACATTTCTGAGTTGTTTACGAACTTGTTTACTTGTTTACTTCACTTGTAAACAATAAATATGAACTGAGTACTTGGTCTAGTACACGTAAGACACCACTAAAATGAGATTTGTACTTGTTTACTTTTTTGTTTACTTGTTTACATTCCAAATAAACGATAAAACCGAACAGAGTACTTTGTGTACTACATGTTAGAGACCTTCAAAACATATTTCTGAGTTGTTTACTGGTTTGTTTACTCGTTTACTTTACTTGTAAACAACATATATGAACTCAGTACTTGGTCTAGTACACGATAGATACCTTTAAAATGAGATTTAGGGTTGTTTACTTAATTGTTTACTTGTTTACTGTTGTTGTTTACCAAATTTTTCAAACTTGTTTACTTGTTACTTGTACCAAGTATGAAGTTTCTAAGTCTAAAACTGAAAGAGTTCATATAGAAACGTCACAAGTTTCAGATTCTAAGTCCAGAGTTCTTAGTGAACCCATATAAGGAGTGATGCAAAAGAGCTCATTTACCTGTGTTATAATGACTTGTACCAGTTAACTATAAGTGCCAAGTATGGTACCTGTACGTAGGCTGAGTACAATTTTAGAGAGCGTCAAAAATTCGACCCTCTATGTGAACCCATATAAGGAAATATGCAAATGAGATGTAAAGTTAGGTGTGCCGTCTCATGGACCACCTTAGCTTAAGTCTAGAAGGTCAGCTCAAGATCTCTACCCAGAAACTCTGTACGTGAGCGGACAACAAACAAACAAACGGCATCTGACATTTTAGGGGGGAGAGAGGAATGAATGAGATTTGTACTTGTTTACTTTTTTGTTTACTTGTTTACATCAAAAACAAACAACTAAATAAAACTCTGTACTTTGTCTACTTCATGTTAGAGACTTTGAAAACACATTTCTGAGTTGTTTACGAACTTGTTTACTTGTTTACTTCACTTGTAAACAATAAATATGAACTGAGTACTTGGTCTAGTACACGTAAGACACCACTAAAATGAGATTTGTACTTGTTTACTTTTTTGTTTACTTGTTTACATTCCAAATAAACGATAAAACCGAACAGAGTACTTTGTGTACTACATGTTAGAGACCTTCAAAACATATTTCTGAGTTGTTTACTGGTTTGTTTACTCGTTTACTTTACTTGTAAACAACATATATGAACTCAGTACTTGGTCTAGTACACGATAGATACCTTTAAAATGAGATTTAGGGTTGTTTACTTAATTGTTTACTTGTTTACTGTTGTTGTTTACCAAATTTTTCAAACTTGTTTACTTGTTACTTGTACCAAGTATGAAGTTTCTAAGTCTAAAACTGAAAGAGTTCATATAGAAACGTCACAAGTTTCAGATTCTAAGTCCAGAGTTCTTAGTGAACCCATATAAGGAGTGATGCAAAAGAGCTCATTTACCTGTGTTATAATGACTTGTACCAGTTAACTATAAGTGCCAAGTATGGTACCTGTACGTAGGCTGAGTACAATTTTAGAGAGCGTCAAAAATTCGACCCTCTATGTGAACCCATATAAGGAAATATGCAAATGAGATGTAAAGTTAGGTGTGCCGTCTCATGGACCACCTTAGCTTAAGTCTAGAAGGTCAGCTCAAGATCTCTACCCAGAAACTCTGTACGTGAGCGGACAACAAACAAACAAACGGCATCTGACATTTTAGGGGGGAGAGAGGCGAAACTTCAAAAATTCAAAACTTAGATAAAATTCTGAAAATATTCATAGTAGATGATATGAGTGTACTGATCAATAAATTATGAAATCCAACTCTCAATTGTGACATAAGCGAAAATATCGGCCAACGGCCGAAATTTCGGCCAACTTCCATTGAAAAAAGACGGTCATTGCACCATTCGGGTTCAAGGACCGAAAACTTTGAAAATTCGTAATAAATCGTAGAAAAGTGTTAGAGAGTCGAGACTAATCGAACGCATAGTGATACACGTCTAGAATCACTGACAGTTCTCAGAATCTACCACGACTGAATCTGAAGACGTGGTGATCGTTCAAAAGTGCATAAAACCCTGCAGACCAAGAAATCGGCCACGAAGGAATCGACTTGGTTCTAATGAAGGGACTGAATTTGATCTTTTGCTGCACGAGAATCTAGGAACCAACGAACCAACTCATCTTTTAGTGCATCTTAGACACATTTAGAATAAGTTTTGAACTTGTTTACTTTTTCGTTTACTTGTAGCATCAATACTGACAGAGATACAAATTAACTGTATTTGGAGGTATGCAATTGAGGTGAAATACTAAAATTTAAATCACGATCTCTACCGTAGCCTAACTCTAAAAGGAGAACTCGGTAACTCAAAAACGAAGCATACTTTACATAGAATAATCATCGGTCAGATTCTATGTTCAAATGGCGAATTCTTAGTAAACCCCTATAAGGAGTTATGCAAATGAGCTGTCAGATAGAATCCTGCATCTCAGGTACCAACTGAGCTTGAGTCTGAAACCACATTCCAGTAGCTGTAGCGGGAAGCTCTGTGCAAATGAGGAACGACAAACACGCAGACACCATAGCAAATTTTATAGGGGGAGGCGGTGGAAACTTCAAAAATTCAAAACTTAGATAAAATTCTGAAAATATTCATAGTAGATGATATGAGTGTACTGATCAATAAATTATGAAATCCAACTCTCAATTGTGACATAAGCGAAAATATCGGCCAACGGCCGAAATTTCGGCCAACTTCCATTGAAAAAAGACGGTCATTGCACCATTCGGGTTCAAGGACCGAAAACTTTGAAAATTCGTAATAAATCGTAGAAAAGTGTTAGAGAGTCGAGACTAATCGAACGCATAGTGATACACGTCTAGAATCACTGACAGTTCTCAGAATCTACCACGACTGAATCTGAAGACGTGGTGATCGTTCAAAAGTGCATAAAACCCTGCAGACCAAGAAATCGGCCACGAAGGAATCGACTTGGTTCTAATGAAGGGACTGAATTTGATCTTTTGCTGCACGAGAATCTAGGAACCAACGAACCAACTCATCTTTTAGTGCATCTTAGACACATTTAGAATAAGTTTTGAACTTGTTTACTTTTTCGTTTACTTGTAGCATCAATACTGACAGAGATACAAATTAACTGTATTTGGAGGTATGCAATTGAGGTGAAATACTAAAATTTAAATCACGATCTCTACCGTAGCCTAACTCTAAAAGGAGAACTCGGTAACTCAAAAACGAAGCATACTTTACATAGAATAATCATCGGTCAGATTCTATGTTCAAATGGCGAATTCTTAGTAAACCCCTATAAGGAGTTATGCAAATGAGCTGTCAGATAGAATCCTGCATCTCAGGTACCAACTGAGCTTGAGTCTGAAACCACATTCCAGTAGCTGTAGCGGGAAGCTCTGTGCAAATGAGGAACGACAAACACGCAGACACCATAGCAAATTTTATAGGGGGAGGCGGTGGAAACTTCAAAAATTCAAAACTTAGATAAAATTCTGAAAATATTCATAGTAGATGATATGAGTGTACTGATCAATAAATTATGAAATCCAACTCTCAATTGTGACATAAGCGAAAATATCGGCCAACGGCCGAAATTTCGGCCAACTTCCATTGAAAAAAGACGGTCATTGCACCATTCGGGTTCAAGGACCGAAAACTTTGAAAATTCGTAATAAATCGTAGAAAAGTGTTAGAGAGTCGAGACTAATCGAACGCATAGTGATACACGTCTAGAATCACTGACAGTTCTCAGAATCTACCACGACTGAATCTGAAGACGTGGCGATCGTTCAAAAGTGCATAAAACCCTGCAGACCAAGAAATCGGCCACGAAGGAATCGACTTGGTTCTAATGAAGGGACTGAATTTGATCTTTTGCTGCACGAGAATGTAGGAACCAACGAACCAACTCATCTTTTAGTGCATCTTAGACACATTTAGAATAAGTTTTGAACTTGTTTACTTTTTCGTTTACTTGTAGCATCAATACTGACAGAGATACAAATTAACTGTATTTGGAGGTATGCAATTGAGGTGAAATACTAAAATTTAAATCACGATCTCTACCGTAGCCTAACTCTAAAAGGAGAACTCGGTAACTCAAAAACGAAGCATACTTTACATAGAATAATCATCGGTCAGATTCTATGTTCAAATGGCGAATTCTTAGTAAACCCATATAAGGAGTTATGCAAATGAGCTGTCAGATAGAATCCTGCATCTCAGGTACCAACTGAGCTTGTGTCTGAAACCACATTCCAGTAGCTGTAGCGGGAAGCTCTGTGCAAATGAGGAACGACAAACACGCAGACACCATAGCAAATTTTATAGGGGGAGGCGGTGGACCGGCCAGGCGACTAGCGCTCCGGCGCGCTGTCGCGCGCCTCCGCACTAGGTATACAAGAATAGAAAAATAGAAGTATAGTTATTTTTGCGTAGAAACATCTTTTTCATCTCTATCCTACTTTCTTTCTCTGTTGTTTTTATCATTTTCTCTATTTTCAACTCATTTACTTCCTATTCCTCCATCTCTCTCTCCCTACCTTTCTCCCTCTCTCTCTCTCCCCACTCCCTCTCTCTCCCTCCGTCTCTCTCTTTCTCTTTTTTATTTTGTCTTTCGCTATTATTTCTCTCTCTCTCTCTCTCTCTCGTATATTCTCACGTCTCCGCAGCGGTGACAACAACTTTCTAGAGGCAGTACTATGGTATATTCTTTCTACTCTTCTACTCTCACGTCTGCAGTAGTCAATGCGAATTTCGAGAGACAGTTATGTCTACTCTCCCTCCTCTCTCCTCCTACCCCCTCTCTCGCTCTCTCTCTCTCTCTCTCTCTCGTCTATTCTCACATCTCCGCAGCGGTGACAACAACTTTCTAGAGACAGTACTATGGTATATTTCTTTAAAAAATACTTGCGTAAAAAGACTCAGTTTGTCTTGACCCAATTCAACAAAAGCGCATGCATAAAACGTTTACAAATACTAACACAAACCTGCGAAGACCAGACTGTTGACACTAACTAACATAGGAAATATAAGAATACAATTAAAGGAGATGGAGAGAGAGAGAGAGAGAGAGAGAAGTGCAGGTTTGTGTTAGTATTTGTAAACGTTTTATGCATGCGCTTTTGTTGAATTGGGTCAAGACAAACTGAGTCTTTTTACGCAAGTACTTTTTAAAGAAAATATATGTGCTTTTGTTAAATTTCATAGAAATTTTTTATATGTAATATGTGCTGAATTATGACTATTCATCTGGATTTAATCAAAACCTAATCTGTCTCCTTCTGTTCTCTCTCTCTCCATCTGTTCTCTCTCACTGTTCTTTCTCTCTTTCACTGCGCTCTCTCGCTCTTTCTCCATCTCTCTCTGTCCTTCTCTCCATCTTTATCTGCCCTTCTCTCTATATCTGCCATTCTCTCTCTACCTCTGCTCTTCTCGCACTTCTTCGTCTCATGTACCACACGTCACATCGTATTCACGGATCGCCGTTACGTTTCACAAAACGTTTTCACAGCATATTTTCTTATAACCAGTCGGTGTCGCGCCTACTGCGCTCTTCCTCCTGGTTATAGTTGGCGGGGTCAAAACAATGCAAACCCGGCGCGCATTTGACGCTGGCGGCGGCGGGGCGGACTACACGCAAAGTGCAAGTTGGGAAAAGTCGGTAACGGGAAGGACACGAAACACGCTGGCCTTTCGCCTAGTGCGAGCGCGGGATCGCGCATAACTTCTTTCACAGAAAAGATACAAAGATGCCGTCGACCAGTGATTTGGCCTACGAAACGGTGCGAATCTAACTAACATGATTTGGACAAGTTCACATTGGTTATAACATGACTTTTGGATATCACTTCTTGAAAATTCTGGCGCGAGCCTTATCCTAAGCCAAAAGAGAGGGCGCTGCGCGCCCTCTCTAATTCTGTCTACTCTTCTACTCTCACGTCTGCGGTAGTCACTGCGAATTTCGAACGACAGTTATATCTACTCTCCCTCCTCTCTCTCTCTCTCTCTCTCTCTCTCGTCTATTATCACGTCTCCGCAGCGGTGACAACAACTTTCTAAACAACTTTCTAGAGACAGTACTATGGTATATTCTGTCTACTCTTCTACTCTCACGTCTGCGGTAATCACTGCAAATTACGAGAGACAGTTATTTCTACTCTCGCTCCTATATCCTCCTTTTCCTCCTCTCCCTCCTATCTCCTCTCTCTCTCTCTTTCTCTCTCTCTCGCTCGTCTACTCTCACGTCTCCGCAGCGGTGACAACAACTTTCTAGAAACAGTACTATGGTATATTCTGTCTACTCTTCTACTCTCACGTCTGCGGTAGTCACTGCGAATTTTAAGAGACAGTTATGAGTAATGAGTTATGTCTACTCTCCCTTCTCCTTCTTTCTCTCCCTTTATCTCTTTTCTTTCTTTCTCTCTCTCTCTCTCTCTCTCGTCTACTTAATTCTGTCTACTCTTCCCTCTCCCTCCCTTTCCCTCCCTCTCCCCCCCTCTCTCCCTCCCTCTCCCTCTCTTTCCCTCCTCTTCCCCTCTTCTCTCTTCTCTCCCCCTCCCCCCTCTCTCTCTTGTCTATTATCACGTCTACGTCTCCGCTGCGGTGACAGCAACTTTCGAGATGAAGTACTGTGCTACTATTTCACATCTCCGCTTGCGGTGACAGCAATTTTCTAGAGGCAGATCTATGCTCTCCTCTATCTACTGTCACGTCTCCGCTGCGGAGACCGCAACTTTTTAGAGACAGTATTGTGCTCTCTATTATCTATTTTCACTTCTCCGCTGCGGTGACAGCAATTTTCTAGAGAGAGAGAGAGAGAGTTATATGCCCTCTGTTACCTACTTTCACGTCTCCGCTGCGGAATTCGATCCTCACCTCACCTCACTTCCACTCGTCACTATACATACAGCATCAAAAAGCGGAATTTCAGGTTGAATATGCACGAGTAAGGAACTCAAAAACCTAGTTTCAACTAACAAAAAGAAAGCTGTCCATATTTCTATATTACGTCTAGAATGACTTCGTGATGACACGGCTGAAAGGAAATAAGCCGGCTGGCGCGCCCTATTATGTTGTGCGCATGTTTGAAGGAGTTTGATAGTGTTTGAAGTTGGTTTGATCTTTACAAAACACTATATATTGACTGAACTCGTCTTAAAACACTTTCCTTGTCTTTTCCAACCTTCAACTCTTCGTTTCGTCGAAATTATTCGATGAAGATAGAAATTTTGTCTTTTTTCAACAGAATCAATCCATTTTTATTTTATTTACACACGTATCTATCGAAAAAGGATATCACTATATGGATATGGGTCAGTAAATGCGAATGCCAACTATTTGGTATCGATCTGTTGACCTCGCGGCTGGTAGCGAGCAAGCCGGTGGGCGCGACCTCAGCAAGTAGTGCGCGCTCAGAAAATGTCTAATACGGTATGAAGACGAAGTCCGATCGATCTGAAATTTGGACAGAAGGGCTTTTTTGCCCATAAAAGCTTAAGTTTACAAATTGGACACTCTAACTGGCCTGTACGAAAAGTCGATCATAGTTGCCATATTTGGTAGCTTTTCAAAAAAGGAAACCACTTTTTATGTTCTCTTGTACGTAATCTTTCTTCTATTCAATTTTTATAGAAATCGAAGATCATGAATTTTGGGTGCATTTTGGGTACATTTGCCTATTTGGGCATGAAGATGAGGTCACAGGCATCTGGTATACCGGCTATCGATTTTTTCTAGGTCGATTCACCTACCCTCCAAATTTCGTTCTAATTGAAGTATTTTGAAAATTTTCTCCATAGTTAAGAGATTAGGTGATAACTATGATCAGAAGATCGCTATTGACGAGATATTTGGAATTTTGCGATATTAGCATAAGTGGAAACTTTTTAGAAGAATTCAACAACTAGGATAGATTTTGAAGAGAGATAGCTCTCCGGAAAGACAGACAGACAGACGCCATAGTAAATATTAGTCTTAAGGGGGGACTAGCGCGCTTCGCGCGCTAGAAATATAGGTATAAAATAGAGGAGAAAATTATCTATCGATTGATATATAGATTGACTTGATATGTGATCTGAAAGTGCTAATAGGAGCTGTGCTAGAAGGGCTGATGTCAGAGCTTTCCAAAAATGAGAGATCTTTGTTGTATTTCCTTAATTTTAAATTACAGTATCATCAAATGTTCGAACAGTGTCACAGTCTAACAGTAGCTGGTTGACAATGATTAGTTATCACGGATCTAATATTATAAAATATCTACTCTCGATCTTTGATCACAGACAGCCGCTCCGCGCGCCTCAGCGGTCAATTTCTATCAGTAGCTGGTTGAAAATGATTAGTTATCACGGATCTAATATTATAAAATCTCTACTCTCGCCTTTGATCACACACAGCCGCTCCGCGCGCCTCAGCGGTCAAATTCTATCAAGCTGGTTGACAATGATTACATAGTTATCACGGATCTAATATTATAAAATATCTACTCTCGCCTTTGATCACAGACAGCCGCTCCGCGCGCCTCAGCGGTCAAACTCTATCAGTAGCTGGTTG
Source organism: Rhabditoides inermis (assembly GCA_963966185.1). Taxonomy (NCBI): domain Eukaryota; kingdom Metazoa; phylum Nematoda; class Chromadorea; order Rhabditida; family Rhabditidae; genus Rhabditoides; species Rhabditoides inermis. The sequence continues at coordinate 33,308 of CAWZYM010000287.1, read as the reverse complement.
ACAATGATTAGTTATCACGGATCTAATATTATAAAATCTCTACTCTCGCCTATGATCATAGATAGCCGCTCCGCGCGCCTCCGCGGTCAAATCCTATCAGTAGCTCGTTGACAATGATTAGTTATCACGGATCTAATATTATAAAATATCTACTCTCGCCTACGATCATAGACAGCCGCTCCGCGCGCCTCCGCGGTCAAATTCTATCAGTAGCTGGTTGACAATGATTAGTTATCACGGATCTAATATTATGAAATCTCTACTTTCGCCTTTGATCACAGACAGCCGCTCTGCGCGCCTCAGCGGTCAAATTCTATCTATCTTTATCTATCGATTGATATATAGAGTGACTTGATATGTCCTCTGGAAGTGCTATTAGGAGCTGTGCTAGAAGTGCTGTTGTCAGTCTTCCAGTAGATGACTGATCTTTATTTATATTTTTTTTATTTTCAGTAACTTTGAATAATTAGAAAGTGTCACAGTCTATCTGGTGGATAGTATCTGGTTGACTGCTTTTCTACAGGTGTATTTACTATGCTCATAGAAGGCGCTCCGGCACGCTTCGCTGTCAGAGCCTATCAGTAGATCAGTAATAAAAATAATAATATATTGATCACTGATGCATTTTCTCCGACTCTCTGATTTTTTACTCTTTCGTATGCACATAGAAAGCGCTCCGGTACGCTTCTCGCGCCTCCGCGGTCAAAGCCGATCAGTAGATCAGTAATTATAATAATACATTGATCACTGATAATGATATTTTCTCCGACTTTCTAATTTTTTTTTTACTTTTTCGTATGCACATAAAAGGCGCTCCGGCACGCTTCGCGCGCATCCGCGCTCAAAGCCGTTCAGTATATCAGTAATTATAATAAAACATTGATCACTGATACTGATATGCATTCTCTCCTACACTCTGATATTTTACTCTTTCGTATGCACATAGAGGGCGCTCCGGCACGCTTCGCGCGCCTCCGCGGTCAAAGTCGATCAGTATATCAGTAATTATAATAATACATTGATCACTGATACTGATATGCATTTGCTCCGACTCTCTGGTTTTTTACTCTTTCGTATGCACATAGTCACATAGAAGGCGCTCCGGCACGCTTCGCGCGCCTCCGCGGTCGAAGCCGATCAGTAGATCAGTAATAATAAGAATATATTGATCACTGCTACTGATATGATTTTTTTTCGACTCTTTGATATTTTACTTTCTCGTATGGACATATAAAGCGCTCCGGCACGCTTCGCGCGCCTCCGCGGTCAAACTTTATCCGTATATAAGTAATACTAAGAATATATTGATCACTGCTACTGATATGAATTTTCTCCGACTCTCTGATCGTTCATTTTCTCGTATGCACATAGAAAGCGCTCCGGCACGCTTCGCCCGCCTCCGCGGTGAAAGCTGATCAGTAGATCAGTAATTATAACAATATATTGAACACTGATACTGATATGCATTCTTTCCTACTCTCTGATCTTTCACTCTCTCGTATGCACATAGAGGGCGCTCCGGCACACTCCGCGGTAAAAGCCTATCAGTAGATGGTTGACAATTTTTATTTATTATAGATCCACGTATAATTTATACTTATCACTGGTCTAATATTATAAAATATAAGCGAGAGAGAGAGAGAGAAAGAAAGACGAAAGAGAGAGATAGAGATAGAGAGAGAGATAGATAGAGAGGAAGAGAGGGAGAGAGGGAGAGAGGGAGAGAAAGAGAGAAAGAGAGAGAGAGAGACGAAAAAGAGAGAGATGAGAAAAGAAATTGGATGAAAAAAGGAGGTTACATAGTATTTGGCCTCGCCTCACTTCCCTGACTGAATATAGAATGACGTGAGTGCATATAGTAATGTGCACTCACGTCATTCTATATTACATAGTAAAGTCATTATTGTATGTGCTCAGAAAATAAAATTTGCACAGTTTGTTGGAGTGTGGTGAGCTGTTTCGTAGTCCGTGGTGATGTTCTCGCTCATTTGCACAATTGACTGTCTTTTTCTCTAACAGCAGACAGACTGGCAGCTGGCGCACTCTCACCTCGCCACACTCTCTCGTCGCGGGGCAATAAAACGACGTCGATTAAAGGAATTCAATTGATTGCAGGCGTCAGAGGTCACAAAAAGATGCAAATTTTGGTAGAAGTGTTGTGGTCACCTATATGCATGTTGTAGTAAAGAGAGACCTTACACGGTTGCCTAGTTTTCTTGAACAGCCCGCGACAATTGTTTGGTGTCGCCTCGCCTCGATTAAATCACTTCGTGAAAGGAAACCAGGAGGAGTAATAAAAAGATTACGGGCAGATTGGTGGATTAGGAAGTTTAGAGGAGTGACGTCAAAACCGTTTCTCGAAAGCTGGAGTCTGCGATTCGCAGTACTCGTTCTTGTAAGGCCTACTCGATGCAACCGTTCAACCACCTAACCGTCTCTTCATCTGACACACTATTTCGCTGCTTTTTTGTCTGACGCTCTCCTGTTACGCGCTATTTCGTCGGACTTTCTCGAGCTTATAGCTCCGCGGATATGAGAGATATGATAACATAAAGATTTTGGGAGCATCTCCAGACCAAGGGCTTTACAGCCATACCAAATTTAGCCGGATCCATGCATCGGTGGCCTTTGTGGAGCCATGTATGGACGGACACCATAGGGCATTTTACACATACAGGCGCAGCGGCGCTGCGACTAGCGCGCTTCGCGCGCTAGAAATATAGGTATAAAGTAGAGGAGAAAATTATCTATCGATTGATATATAGATTGATTTGATATGTGCTCTGGAAGTGCTATTAGGAGCTGTGCTAGAAGTGCTGTTGTCAGTCTTCCAGTAGATGACTGATCTTTATTTATTTCTTTTTTTTATTTTCAGTAATTTTAAATACTTAGAAAGTGTCACAGTCTATCTGGTTGATAGTATCTGGTTGACTGTTTTTCTACAGATGTATTTACTATGCTCATAGAAGGCGCTCCGGCACGCTCCGCTGTCAGAGCATATCGGTAGATCAGTAATAAAAATAACAATAATGATCACTGATACTGATTTGCATTTTCTCCTACTCTCTGATATTTTACTCTCTCGTATGCACATGGAGGGCGCTCCGGCACGCTTCGCGCGCCTCCGCGGTCGAAGCCGATCAGTGAATCAGTAATTATAATAATATACTGATCACTGATACTGATATGCCTTCTCTCCTACTCTCTGAGCTTTTACTCTTTCGTACGCACATAGAAAGCGCTCCGGCACGCTTCGCGCGCATCCGCGGTCAAAGCCGATCAGTAGATCAGTATTTATAATAATATACTGATCACTGATACTGATATGAATTTTCTCCGACTCTCTGATCTTTCTTTCTCTCGTATGCACATAGAAAGCGCTCCGGCACGCTCCGCGCGCCTCCGCGGTCAAATATATCAGTAGATCAGTAATAGTAAGAATGCATTGATCACTGCTACTGATATGAATTTTCTCCGACTCTCTGATCGTTCACTTTCTCGTATGCACATAGAAAGCGCTCCGGCACGCTCCGCGCGCCTCCGCGGTCAAAATATATCAGTAGATCAGTAATAGTAAGAATGCATTGATCACTGCTACTGATATGAATTTTCTCCGACTCTCTAGCGCTCCGGCACGCTCCGCGCGCCTCCGCGGTCAAAATATATCAGTAGATCAGTAATAGTAAGAATGCATTGATCACTGCTACTGATATGAATTTTCTCCGACTCTCTGATCTTTCTTTCTCTCGTATGCACATAGAAAGCGCTCCGGCACGCTCCGCGCGCTTCCGCGGTCAAAGCCTATCAGTAGATCAGTAAAAATAAGAATAAATATTGATCACTGCTACTGATATGAATTTTCTCCGAATCTCTGATCTTTCACTCTCTCGTATGCACATAGAAAGCGCTCCGGCACGCTCCGCGCGCCTCCGCGGTCAAAATATATCAGTAGATCAGTAATAGTAAGAATGCATTGATCACTGCTAATGATATGAATTTTCTCCGACTCTCTGATCTTTCTTTCTCTCGTATGCACATAGAAAGCGCTCCGGCACGCTCCGCGCGCCTCCGCGGTCAAAATATATCAGTAGATCAGTAATAGTAAGAATGCATTGATCACTGCTACTGATATGAATTTTCTCCGACTCTCTGATCTTTCTTTCTCTCGTATGCACATAGAAAGCGCTCCGGCACGCTCCGCGCGCCTCCGCGGTCAAAATATATCAGTAGATCAGTAATAGTAAGAATGCATTGATCACTGCTACTGATATGAATTTTCTCCGACTCTCTGATCTTTCTTTCTCTCGTATGCACATAGAAAGCGCTCCGGCACGCTCCGCGCGCCTCCGCGGTCAAAATATATCAGTAGATCAGTAATAGTAAGAATGCATTGATCACTGCTACTGATATGAATTTTCTCCGACTCTCTGATCTTTCTTTCTCTCGTATGCACATAGAAAGCGCTCCGGCACGCTCCGCGCGCCTCCGCGGTCAAATATATCAGTAGATCAGTAATAGTAAGAATGCATTGATCACTGCTACTGATATGAATTTTCTCCGACTCTCTGATCGTTCACTTTCTCGTATGCACATAGAAAGCGCTCCGGCACGCTCCGCGCGCCTCCGCGGTCAAAATATATCAGTAGATCAGTAATAGTAAGAATGCATTGATCACTGCTACTGATATGAATTTTCTCCGACTCTCTGATCGTTCACTTTCTCGTATGCACATAGAAAGCGCTCCGGCACGCTCCGCGCGCCTCCGCGGTCAAATTCTATCAGTAGATCAGTAATAGTAAGAATGCATTGATCACTGCTACTGATATGAATTTTCTCCGACTCTCTGATCTTTCACTCTCTTGTATGCACATAGAAAGCGCTCCGGCACGCTCCGCGCGCCTCCGCGGTCAAAATATATCAGTAGATCAGTAATAGTAAGAATGCATTGATCACTGCTACTGATATGAATTATCTCCGACTCTTTGATCTTTTACTCTATCGTATGCCTTTAGAGGACGCTCCGGCATGCTACGCGCGCCTCCGCGGTCAAAGCCGATCAGTAGATCAGTAATTATAAAAATATATTGAACACTGATACTGATATGCATTCTCTCCTACTCTCTGATCTTTCACTCTCTCGTATGCTCATAGACACTCCGCGGTAAAAGCCTATCAGTAGCTGGTTGACAATTTTCATTTATCAGAGATACAAATATACTTTATAGTTATTACTGGTCTTATATTATAAAATTTAAGCGAGCGAGAGAGAAAGAGAGAGAGAGAGAAAGAGAAAGAAAGAGAGAGAAAGAAAGAGAGTGGGATGAGCAGCTGGTTGACAATTATTATTTATTTTAGATCCCAGTAGACTTCATAGTTATCAATAATCTAAAATCATAATATATAAGAGAGAGATAGAGGAAGAGAGGGAGAGAGGGAGAGAGGGAGAGAAAGAGAGAGAGAGAGAGAGAGAGAGAGAGAGAGAGAGGCGTGAGAAGAGAAGGATAAGTAAAGGAGAGAGATGAGAAAAGGAGGTTACATAGTATTTCGCCTCGCCTCACTTCTATGATGAATATAGAATTACGTGAGTGCATATAGTATTGCTGTGCTCAGAAAATAGTTTGTTGGAGTGTGGTGAGCTGTTTCGTAGTGCATGGTGATACTCTCGCTCATTTGCACAATTGACTGTCTCTTTCTCTGACATCAGACAGACTGGCAGCTGGCGCACTCTCACCTCGCCACACTCTCTCGTCGCGGGGCAATGAAGTGGCGTCGATTAGAGGAATTTAATTGATAGCGGGCGTCAGAGGTCACAAAAAGATGCAAATTTTGGTAGAAGTGTAGTGGCCACCTATTTGCATGTTGTAGTAAAGGGAGACCTTACACGATTGCCTAGTTTTCTTGAACAGCCCGCGACAACTGTTTGGTGTCGCCTCGCCTCGACTAAATCACTTCGTGAAAGGAAACCAGGAAGATTTATAAAAAGATTACGGGCAGATTTGTAGGTGAGGGAGTTTAGAGGAGTGACGTGAAAACCGTTTTTCGATAGCTGAAGTCTGCGATTCGCAGTACTCGTTCTTGTAAGGTCTACTCGCCGCACCCGATTTGCCAGTGACCCGTCTCTTCATCTGACACACTATTTCGCCGCTTTTGTGTCTGACTCTCTCTGATTACGCGCTATTTCGTCGGACTTTCTGAAGCTTATAGCTCCGCGGATATGAGAGATAACGAGCTGAAAACTGGAATCCTGCATCTCGGGACCGAGACCATCGGATCGATGTCACGTTCGGCTAGATAGGAGTAGTGGGTGGCGCGGTAGAGCGATGGACGTACAGACACCATAGGGCATTTTACACATACACCCGACTAGCGCGCTTCGCGCGCTAGAAATATAGGTAGAAAATAGAGGAGAAAATTATCTATCGATTAATATATAGATTGACTTGATATGTGCTCTGGTAGTGCTATTAGGAGCTGTGCTAGAAGTGCTGTTGTCAGAGCCTTCTAAAGAGTGATCTTTATTGTATTTCCTTAATTTTGAATTACAGTATTATCAAATGTTTGAACAGTGTCAATGTCTAACAGTAGCTAGTTGATTTTTTTTCGATTCTCGACTGATGTTATCTTACCTAGGCTCAGAGAAGGCGCTCCGAGATGCAGCCGAAGACTATCGGTATATGAGTGATAACTACGTCATAACTAAACTACACTTTCTGTTTCTCCGCTTCTCTCTTTCTCTCTCTCTCTCTCTCTCTCTCTGTCTCTCTGTCTCTCTCTGTCTCTCTCTCTCTCTCTCTCTCTCTCTCTCTCTCTCTCTCTTTGCTCTAGAAGGCGCTCCGGCACGCTACCGCGTGCCTTCGCGGTCAAAGCCTATAAGTAGATCAAAATAATAATATATTGATCACTGATACTGTTTTGCATTTTCTCCGACTCTCTGATATTTCACTCTCTCGTATGCACATATGAGGCGCTCCGGCACGCTTCGCGCGCCTCCGCGTTAAAACTCTATCAGTAGATCAGTAGTAATAAGAATATATTGATCACTGTTACTGATATGCATTCTCTCCGACTCTCTGATATTTTACTCTCTCGAATGCACAAAGGAGGCGCTCCGGCACGCTCCGCGCGCCTCCGCGTTAAAACTCTATCAGTAAATCAGTAATTATAATAATACATTGATCACTGGTACTGATATGCATTCTCTCCTACTCTCTGATCTTTCACTTTCTCGTCATAAAATAACTACTCTACGATCATAGATAGCCGCTCCGCGCGCCTCCGCGGTCAAATTCTATCAGTAGCTGGTTGACAATGATTAGTTATCACGGATCTAATATTATAAAATCTCTACTCTCGCCTATGATCATAGACAGCCGCTCCGCGCGCCTCCGCGGTCAAAGTATATCAGTAGATCAGTAATAATAAGAATATATTGATCACTGTCACTGATATGAATTCTCTCCTACTCTCTGATATTTCACTATCTCGTATGCACATAGAAAGCGCTCCGGCACGCTTCGCGCGCCTCCGCGGTCAAAGTCGATCAGCATATCAGTAATTATAATAATACATTGATCACTTATATTGATATGCATTTTCTCCGACTCTCTGATCTTTTACTCTTTCGTTTGACATTGAGGGCGCTCCGGCACGCTTCGCGCGCCTCCGCAGTCAAAGTCGATCAGTAGATCAGTAATTATAATAATATATTGATCACTGGTACTGATATGCATTCTCTCCTACTCTCTGATCTTTTATTCTTTCGTTTGCACATAGAGGGCGCTCCGGCACGCTTCGCGCGCCTTCGCGGTCAGAGTCGATCAGTAGATCAGTAATTATAATAATATATTGATCACTGATACTGATATGCATTTTCTCCGACTCTCTGATCTTTTACTCTTTCGTTTGCACATTGAGGGCGCTCCGGCACGCTTCGCGCGCCTCCGCGGTCAAAGTCGATCAGTAGATCAGTATTTATAATAATACATTGATCACTGAAACTGATATGCATTTTCTCCGACTCTCTGATCTTTTACTCTTTCGTTTGCACATTGAGGGCGCTCCGGCACGCTTCGCGCGCCTCCGCGGTCAAAGTCGATCAGTAGATCAGTATTTATAATAATACATTGATCACTGAAACTGATATGCAATCTATTCTACTCTCTGATCTTTTACTCTTTCGTATGCACATAGAAGGCGCTCCGGCACGCTTCGCGCGCCTCCGCGGTCAAAGTCGATCAGTAGATCAGTAAATAAAATATAGATCAGTAAATAAAATAATACATTGATCACTGATACTGATATGCATTTTCTCCGACTCTCTGATCTTTTATTCTTTCGTTTGCACAAAGAGGGCGCTCCGGCACGCTTCGCGCGCCTCCGCGGTCAAAGTATATCAGTAGATCAGTAATAATAAGAATATATTGATCACTGCTACTGATATGCATTTTCTCCGGCTCTCTGATCGTTCACTTTTTCGTATACACATTGAAAGCGCTCCGGCACGCTCCACGCGCCTCCGCGATTAAAGTTGATCAGTAGATCAGTAATAATAAGAATATATTGATCACTGTTACTGATATGCATTTTCTCCGGCTCTCTGATCGTTCACTTTTTCGTATACACATTGAAAGCGCTCCGGCACGCTCCGCGCGCCTCCGCGGTTAAAGTCGATCAGTAGATCAGTAATAATAAGAATATATTGATCACTGCTACTGATATGCATTTTCTCCGACTCTCTGATCGTTCACTTTCTCGTATGCACATAGAAAGCGCTCCGGCACGATTCGCGCGCCTCCGCGGTCAAAGTCTATCAGTAAATCAGTAATAATGAGAATATATTGATCACTGCTACTGATATGCATTTTCTCCGACTCTCTGATCGTTCACTTTCTCGTATGCACATAGAAAGCGCTCCGGCACGCTTCGCGCGCCTCCGCGGTCAAAGTATATCAGTAGATCAGTAGTTATTGATCACTGATACTGATATGCATTTCTCCTACTCTCTGATCTTTTACTCTTTCGTATGCACATAATGGGCGCTCCGGCACACTCCGCGGTGAAATATTATAAAATATAAGAGAGCGAGAGAGAGAGAGAGGGAGAGTGAGAGAGAGATATGTGCAGCTAGTTGACAATTATTATTTAATTTAGATGCAAGTAGAGAGAAATAGAGCAAGAGAGAAGATAGGGAGAGAGAAAGAGAGCGAGCGAGCGAGCGAGAGAGAGAGATACGGAAAAGAGAAAAAAAAAAGAGAGAGAGAGAGAGAGAGAGAGAGAGAGAGAGAGAGACGAAAAGAGAGAGAATAAACAGAGAGAGAAAAAGAGAGATAGAGTAAAAAAAACAGAGAGAGAGAGAGAGAGAGAGAGAGAGAGAGAGAGAGAGTGCGAGCGAGAGTGAGAGCGAGACGAAAAAAAGGATGCGAAAAAAAGGTTACGTATATTTCGCCTCGCCTCACTTCTCTGATTGAATATAGAAGGACGTGAGTGCATATAGTATTTTTTGTATTTACTCATAATATAGTAATCGCGCAGTTTGTTGGAGTGTGGTGAGCTGTTTCGTAGTGCATGGTGATGTTCTCGCTCATTTGCACAATTGACTGTCTTTTTCTCTGACATCAGACAGACTGGCAGCTGGCGCACTCTCACCTCGCCACACTCTCTCGTCGCGGGGCAATAAAGTGGCGTCGATTAGAGGAATTTAATTGATAGCGGGCGTAAGAGGTCACAAAAAGATGCAAATTTTGGTAGAAGTGTATTGGCCACCTATTTGCATGTTGTAGTAAAGGCAGACCTTACACGGTTGCCTAGTTTTCTTGAACAGCCCGCGACAAATGTTTTGTCTCGCCTCGCCTCGATTAAATCACTTCGTGAAAGCTAACCAGAAAGAGTTATAAAAAGATTACGGGCAGATTTGTAGGTAAGGGAGTGTAGAGGAGTGACGTCGAAACCGTTTCTCGATAGCAGAAGTCTGCGATTCGCAGTGCTCGTTCTTGTAAGGTCTACTCGCCGCAGCCGATTCGCCAGTGACCCGTCTCCTCGCCTCACACACTATTTCGCCTCTTTTGTGTCTGACTCTCTCGGATTACGCGATATTTCGTCGGACTTTCTTTAGCTTATAGCTCCGCGGATAAGAGAGATAAAGATCTGAAAATTGGAATCCTGCATCTCGGGACCGAGACCATCGGATCGATGTCACGTTTGGCTAGATAGGAGTAGTGGCTGGCGCGGTAGAGCGATGGACGTACGGACGGACGGAAACCATAGAGCATTTTGCACAGCCAGGCGCAGCGGGCGCTGCGATAGATGGCCCATGGGGTTTTAAGCCCATGAGCTAGTCCAAAGGACAAATTTAGGTTGTGGTCCGATAGATGGCCCATGGGGTTTTAAGCCCATGAGCTAGTCCAAAGGATTAAACAACTAAGTACAAAAAACTACAATATTGTTAGGTGATTATTCAATACCCACGCGTTCATCTGCCCGTCCACAAGCTGCCAAATGTTGAAGATATTCGTCTCGCGAGTCTTCTCCGCGGACAGAATCTGCAAACATTCGAGTCCGTCATATGCAAATTCGAAATGGCTAAATTTCCAGTAAGTAGTGCTGAGTGAGTGCTGGCGTGTGGTGTGCCTTTCGCCCTTCCACCCTAGTCATTCCCCGTTCTATCCAGCCATGCCTTCCTGGCGGTCACTATTCTCCCTCTTCTACTTCCCCCACTCAATCCCACCCTCCCCCAAAACGAATAGCGTTCGAGTGCTCCGATTCTAAAAGCGTAGTTGAAGAAAAAAATAAACAGCTGCTTGCGTGGTGCGGCTGGCAATTTGTCAGCATACAGTATTTTCGCCAAGTTGTTCAATTGTATCGTGCCGAGACCCACCCACCATTTGGGATCTAATAGTTTCAGAAAATTGCCCCAAGTTTCATGTCCGACTTTCGTCAGAGATGTAGTAGTTTCGGAAACTCAGGCCTGACTTTCGCGGCCAAACTTCTACATTTTTGGCAAAACTTCGACATTCCAAACGCGAAACTTTGACGTTTTTAGCAGTTTGTCCGCTACCTATGCTACTGCCCTATAGTGACTCGATGCACACAGCGCACATAAGAATCATGGAGAAAAAAGCTAACATTACGTTACCATTAACCACCCGCTGCCATATAATCATCCCCGCCAACCCACCAGCAGCAGAATTGAGATTGATTAAGTCCTGGTAGTTGGTCCATACACTGCTGCTGCTGAACAGCCAATCCTGGAAAGCTGAACCATCTCTCTCTCTCTCTCTCTCCCCCTCTCTCTCTCTCTCTCTCTCTCTCTCTCTCTCTCTCTCTCTCTTTCTCTCCTTCAACCAACCCATTCTCGGTGCTGGTGCGGGAGGGGTGGCGCTGCCGGGGGGACACCACCAAAGAACCATTCAGCGACGACGGCGCTGCCATTCCTCAAAAACCAACAACATGAAATGCAACCACGACATCGCATGTACATGCGAACTCGCAACCACAGAGTCCCGCGTGCCTCTCTTTCTCTCTCTCTATCTCCCTTCCTCCCTACCATCTCTATCTCTATTTCTCCATAGCTGGCTCCCCCACTATTGCCCTGCAGTCAGAAACAGACCCGTTACAGTATCCCAGTCTCACCACTCACTCACCACTTTGGCTCCTCCTCGTGCAGAAAGCGACGCTTGCTGACAGGCAGCAGAGAGACGCGGACTCTCGTGCAGCGACTTGCAATACGATCTGAAATACAGTAACTAGTTACCAGTCATCTACAGTAGCAGTATACTCTACTCACTCTCTTCTCAGTGTTCTCATGGGCCTTAGTCACAACCGCGATAGTTGAGACTGGCGAGCAGGATCCAAACTACAGGCGCGCAGACTGAAGCGGACATCAATCAATAATCAATCAATAGCAGTGGACGTTTCGTTCAGACAGTCGCGTTTTTTTGTAACAGATGCTTGATCAATAATGATCGAGCACAAAACAAAATTATTGAGTAAACGACGCATTCAGTAATTTACGAAAGTCAAACGTAACAGAACCGGTCAAATCGATATTGGATCGATAGCAAGCAATGCGGGATATGCGGCGCGCCAGCATGCACTTTGGAAAGCGATTGCCTACGAGCGATGGAAATGTGACAACTATGAAAACAAGCCGATAAACAAAACGGAAAAGAAGGCGTAGTTGAAAAGGAGTGAGAGCGGGAGGCAGCCGAGTGCTCTGTCAGCTGGGCAGTGGGTGAACGACAAAGAGATGTACAACGCGCGGGAACGCGCGGGAAACTGCGAGCGGCGCCGGTCTACCCTATTAGAGGTCAAGTAAAACGCAGAAGTGACTATGGTAGTAGTGCACGGGTAAATCGCATAAGTGATGTTCAGATAATTCAAGTGATAGTATAGCCTGCGCCAGAGCGATACGTTTTGATCTCGCTTGCAGTTCGAAATACGGTAACATAACCGTCTGCCTCTCTTGTTTCTCTCTCTCCTTCCCCCACCTTCCTCCTCTCCCTCTCTACCCTTCCTCTCTCTCTCTCTCTCTCTCTCTCTCTCTTTCTCTCTCTCTCTCTCTCTCTCTCTTTCTCTCTCTTTCTCTCTCTCTCTCTCTCCTCTTCCCCTCTCACCATCTGAATCTCTTTCTCATCACATATCCGTAGAACGAGTTGAGGATGCACTTGTGTGCCAGCGATTCGTACAGCACCACGCAACCCTTCGCAGACTGAAACGCACACAGTTCGCCGGAGAAACGCTCCGCCCCTTCAAGCCCCGCCCACTCGCCTTGAGAGCGCCGACGACGTTGTTAGGCAGGTGGTCGAGTGCGTTCTCGGCCTTGTTAAGCAGCTCCTTGTAGTCGTAGCGGCGATCGCGGAACGCCTTGACCGTGTCGACGTAGAAGCTGGCAGATGGTCGTCTCCCGCTTCTCCAGCGTGGTCACGTGCGCGCGCCCGTACACGCGCTGGCAGTAGTCTGCAAAAGCGCCATGCCAACTGAACATGCCAACTATTTGGTATCGATCTGTTGACCTCGCGGCTGGTAGCGAGCAAGCCGGTGGGCGCGACCTCAGCAAGTAGTGCGCGCTCAGAAAATGTCTAATACGGTATGAAGACGAAGTCCGATCGATCTGAAATTTGGACAGAAGGGCTTTTTTGCCCATAAAAGCTTAAGTTTACAAATTGGACACTCTAACTGGCCTGTACGAAAAGTCGATCATAGTTGCCATATTTGGTAGCTTTTCAAAAAAGGAAACCACTTTTTATGTTCTCTTGTACGTAATCTTTCTTCTATTCAATTTTTATAGAAATCGAAGATCATGAATTTTGGGTGCATTTTGGGTACATTTGCCTATTTGGGCATGAAGATGAGGTCACAGGCATCTGGTATACCGGCTATCGATTTTTTCTAGGTCGATTCACCTACCCTCCAAATTTCGTTCTAATTGAAGTATTTTGAAAATTTTCTCCATAGTTAAGAGATTAGGTGATAACTATGATCAGAAGATCGCTATTGACGAGATATTTGGAATTTTGCGATATTAGCATAAGTGGAAACTTTTTAGAAGAATTCAACAACTAGGATAGATTTTGAAGAGAGATAGCTCTCCGGAAAGACAGACAGACAGACGCCATAGTAAATAATAGTCTAAAGGGGGGAAACATAACGACAATTCGTGAATACTTGTGATCTTCAAAGAGAGAGAGAGAGAGAGCAGAGAGAGAGAGAGAGAGAAAGAGAGAGCAGAGAGAGAAAGAATAGGAGAGAAAGAAGAAAGCGAGAGAGAGCGGGGGGGGGGGTAGGGAGAGAAAAGAGAGAGAGTGAGTGAGAGAGTGAGTGAGTGAGTGAGTGAGAGAGAGAGAGTGAGTGAGTGAGAGAGAGAGATAGAGAGAGAGAGAGAGAGAACAATAGCGAGAGAAGGGAGAGAAATCAGTGAGATAGTGAGACAGTGAGAGGTGAAGATGAATAGTCATACTACAGCGTATAGTACAAATTTCAATGAAATTTAACAAAAGCACATACATTTTCTTTAAAAAGTACTTGCGTAAAGAGATTCACTTTGTCTTAACCCAATGCAACAAAAGCGCATGCATAAAACATAAAACGTTTACAAATACTAACACAAACCTGCGCATACCGGACCGTTAAAGTAACATTTGATATACTTATAAGGATACAAAAAATTATACATAACGTCAATATTAGGAGAGAGAGAGAGAGAGGCGCAGGTTTGTGTTAGTATTTGTAAACGTTTTATGTTTTATGCATGTGCTTTTGTTGCATTGGGTTAAAGGAACAGTGGCGACTTATTTCTGACACAACCTGCCACAACTCCTCATTTTCACACGAGCAAAACATTTGGCGGGAACAGGAATAGAACCAGCGAGCTCGGTTCCATAACGCAGCGCACATGCACTAAGCCAATAAGCAAGTGACCGAGCGGTGTTCATTTCCGTTGATGTCTCCGACCGCAGTTTTTGCAGTGAAGCGTTGGCGGGAAATTCAAATTTTGAGCTGCATTCTTGGCAGTTGCAGAATCGAAAGTAACGCAGAATCGTCGTTCTTTCGTAAAAACTGCAAATGTGTTAGGTTAATTTGATTTTTAATAATACTCCGAGTCGAAAATAAGTCGCCACTGTTGCTTTAAGACAAAGTGAATCTCTTTACGCAAGTACTTTTTAAAGAAAATGATGGTTGTAGTCGAGCACAGTCCGCATGCTTTAGAAGCGTCGAAGACACAGAGATCGGCCTGTAGTTGTCGATGTCGAGTGGGTCGCCCTTCTTGTACAGCAGCGATACCAAGGTCATGTCGTCAGTGATCTTCCCTCCAGTGAGAGAGGTGTTGAACAGCGCGACTCCAGTAGTATCGGCGGCGCGTACAGAAGACTCTCCGTAGATATCTGGTCAGCTCCTCGAGCGACATTCCTCTTCATCAGCACCAGAACGCGACGAATCTTCTCAGCAGTAAACTCCTCCTCGTAGCGGTTCATTCTCGTTGAACGGCGGTAACTGCATCCGAGCAGTGTCAAAGAGAGCGTTGTAGAAGAGCCGGATAACTTGGCAGACGTCAGCGGAGCGGGTGGCGACGGCATGTCGTCGACGGCACGTAGGTTTTCCATCAACGTCCTCGAGACCTCCTGTCCTCGCAGTGCCTTTCTTGATGCGATTTCTCTCCGGTATAGTGCTATGTGGCGTCTCTCCAAATCCTTCTCGATGGCAGACCGAATTCCCTTGTTGATCAGTGTCAGCAAAATGCGGGAAGCCGAGTTGTCCTTTCCTAGCAGCAGTCTCCTTTGCCTGAACAGCTCCAAAGTAGCATCTGACAGGAGCGGATCGGGCGGCGTGAATGTTGAAGTGGTCCATTCCGCGTCCTTCACTGCGTCGCACAGAGTACGGTAGTGTACCGTAGCATCCGACGAGCGCGGGAGCGGCGTCCTCAAAAACAAATCTCCAATATCCTTTCCATATTCTTTTCAGTTCGTTTTTCATCTTCCTTTCGTTTTCGGCTTCCTCTTGGGCAGGAAGACTCGCAGCTCCATCCGGACCATCCGGTGGTCGGACCGGAAGTCATACTGGTTCAAAGCCCGGCAGCTCCTCACTCCGTCAAGACTCCGCATAAAAACGAAATAATAACAAGAGCGAGTACCTTGGGCAGATCCCTAAGTCCAGAGTCGCCCTGTCCGGTTCCGGAAGTAGGTGTTTCCGGCGATCCAACCGTTGCTCTCGAGCCACTCAGTCAGTATCTCTCCTCTTCTGTTTCTTGCACCAAATTCATACGGGCCAACGCAGCACTCCAAGTCCACGATACTTCTTCCCAGCGATGCATTCATGTCACCGAGGACAACTACGCGGAAACGACAGCGAAGCACGGATCTTCCGCCGCCAAGATCGAAACTTCCCCAGAAGCCGCAAGCAGGGATTGACAAGCATCACTGACAACGCGTACGCATTCACGGAACCATCGAAACCCGTGTTGTTGGAACTCGCAGTAAGCATTGTATTACTGTATTTTACCGTATCCCACCGCTACGGACTTGCTCTCATGGTTATTCGTCTTCCAGAGTCCGTTTCGGACTGTTTAACAACACCTTGGAATAGGTTTCATAGAGCAGGCTGAGTAGGACAACTAAAAAATTTCTCGCGGAGGCTTTTCAGGAGTAGCTCGAGCCGCGCCTCTTTCCAGCTGTCGGATATGGGAGTCCCTTTCAGGTATGTAGATGGTGAACAGGCAAAAGAGGGCGCGCTGGAAGTGGGTTCCTCGGGCTTCCATCAGCTCGGCAGTTATGTCGTCAGGGCCAGGAACCCGTCCTTTCGTCATCTGGGAGAAGGTCTGGTATAGAAAAGGTTGGAGCACTATCCCATTGTACACACACACATTTCTCTTGATTCAGGTTCAGCGGTCATATAGTATTGGAATCAAGTACTTCGAAGATATCATATGAATGTAAATGTGTAATGTAAATGTGTTCATAGCTGATCGTTGCAAGACAATATTAACATGAAACGCTTTATTGGGTATTGGGAGTAAACACTCGTCTAACATACATAGGTATAGGTTTCGCCTGAATTTCACCAGTTCTCTAGCCGGAACTTCTCCCAAGTGTCTAATTTGTCGACACAGGAGACGGAACCATTCTGGCGGGCGCTGAGCCACTTTCCGTGATGGCTGAAGGAAAACTCTCTCTCTCTCTCTCTCTCTCTCTCTCTCTCTCTCTCTCTATCTCCTCTCTCCTCTCTCCTCTTCACCTACTTGCGGAATGAGAAGGAACCGTCATTGTTTCGGAACGGCACCCACTTCTCCCATGCATCCGGAAAGGTCGGCACGAGGTCCACCTTTCCATCGGGGTGCGCTCTGAATGTTTGATATGGAGAGAGAGAGAGAGAGAGAGAGAGAGAGAGAGAAGAGGGAGGGAGGGATATATATATATAGAGAGAGAGAGATAGATAGAGCAAGAGCAAGAGAAAGAGCAAAGAGAGAGCGTACCGCAGGAATAGTCCGGGCGAGTGGATCGCCTTGAAGACGACACACTTCTTCCAGTCCTCCACATACCAATGCTCCCACGATTCAGCAGCTCCGTGTTTCATGTCAACCTGTGCACGACGGCAAATGATCCCAGTCTCTCTCTCTCACTCCCTCTTTCACTCACCTTCCACTCGTTTTTGTACGCTCTGAGTACAGTCCCATGGGGCACCGACCACAGCACCCTCCTCCCTGCAGCCTGGGCCGTGAGACGAGCCATCTGTTCATTGTCCACTCCCTCAAACAACACCTCCAATCATTCATCCTTTATTGTTATTCTGTCTGATAGCAATAAACAAAGTGAGCGCTGTTCGCTCAACAGCGCCTTATAGATAGAGGAAAGGTAAAGGTAAAAATAGCCCCCCCCCCCCGATTTAAGAGATTACTGGATTACTCTGCGGAGGTCGAAGGAAGACTATGGCACTACACCATAGTCCATCAACTGTCCAGTTACCACTCATGCAAAACATTTGCCGTAGACAGGCTTCGAACAGGCAAAGTCCGCGCCACAACGGCGCACTTACTCCTTGAGCTACTGTGGGCGTGCTCATCAATGTCGAGCGCTAACCCGATTGGATTGATTATCGATCAGGTATCGGCAGCGTGTCGATTAGGAATAGTCGTCCACCATCTGCTTGTACGTTTATACTTCATATTGTTGTGATTGTTTAGTCATGCTCTAACTACTACTGTTACGGTGAAATCTCGAATGACTCGGACTCGCACGATCCATTATGAACCAGTGAACAAGACAATGCGGGACGCAACTTTCGTCCGGGTTCGTCCGGATGGCTGATGTCTGACCATTTTGCATTCTACCTGAGTGACCCTGTCAGCGGTCATATGCTCAGTGCGAAAACTAAGCCATGCATGTCTCAGTTCATTTATTGAAGTGAAACTGCGAACGGCTCATATCAAAACTATTACTACTAAACTGGTATAAACATTTACAAAGTCAGTTACTAGTTGCAAGTCAACAATGAGCAACAGTACATACCTTCCATGCTTCTTCCTTCTTCTTTCCGTCGTGATCGCGAGTTGTCTTGGCGGCCGTAGGCGTAGACTTGCTAAAAACTTGAAATATCACAAAATTAAAAGAAACACAATTTCGAGAAGGCGCGCTGAAATGTACTATATATAGTGGGTCCCCCATTTTGGCTGTAGGCGAGTTGCAAATCGTTATTCATTTAACATGCACAGGCGCATACGATGAGTCAGTTGCTATTTATAGTTTGTTGCGAGCGTTTAAAAATTACTCACGATCCGACAGCTTGAGGGCAGCCGAGCTGTATCGTAGTCTCAGCCACAGCTGTGTTGTCCTCTCTGCGGGACTTGGCCAAAAGCTGAAGTTTGGGCACGATTAGATTGGACAAGTCAATACACGAACTGACCTCATTCATCATAGCAAGTTGCGCCTCTAGAACCTTCAATTGCTCTTTCTGGGCTGTCAGCTGAAATGAAAATATCAATAACAGATTTCTATAGATCTTAAGATTAGATTAACCTTACTTCTAAGCAATCGAAAAAAATGCATTACGTATACTGCATGCTGACTATAGTCACTGTACCTCCTGCTGTCTCTGCTCCTCTGCCAGCTTCCTCTCCTCCGCCCGGCGGTCATTTTCAGCTTGTTTTTTGATAAGCTGAAACTTGGGCACAATAAGATTGGACAAGTCAATATCTTATGACGAACTGACCTCATTTTTCATAGCAAGTTGCGCCTCTAGAGCCTTCACATGCTCTTTCTGGGCTGCTGCCAGCTGAAATGAAAAGATCAATAACAGATTTGTACAGATCAATCAAGATTAACCTTACTTCTATAATCGGATTGGATCCTATACGCCATCTATGACATTTCACATCTTGTGCAGTTTTGTGCAACACAACATGTACTTATGTCATCAAATATCCATAACGCTTCCAACCCGTGAACAAGCCGCAGCAATTGTGCTCTGGCGGCGCACACTACCACTGCGCCATTGAGGCTCATACTGAGAGGTCATTGAATTTCGCAGATATGTTTGCTCGTTATCTCTCATCATTGTACACTGAAGAGGCCAGTGGAGCTAAATGATCTCTCTCTTCGATCTCTTAAAGAGATAATTTTATTGATCCACAATCGGAAAAAAAATGAATTTTGAATTGGCGCGCTTTACAAATTTTGGCTATAACTATTGAACTCGAGATGCGTTTCACATAGGGATATGTTTATCGGCTTCTACGACTTCAGTTTATGCTAGAAACTTAATTTCTTATCAAAATTTCATTTCGAAATTCCCGTCATTCAAGACGTTTTCGACACTCAGCACTCAGCTGTGATGTAACCTCGCTTTTTACCCATGAAGCATTCAAAATCAACTTTTTGGGGCAAAAAATAGTTTAAAATCATTGAAAAAAAGTTCTAGTTTTCAAGTTTATTAGATGTTGTTTCATGTTTCCATTAACTTTTCACCAGTATAATATCATTTTAAGTGAAATTGTCACTTTAACTACTGCCTCTATGGCGCAGTAGTACTGTGCGCCGCCTGCGCACAAACGCTGCAGCCTTGCCACGGGTTCGATTCCTACTAATGGAAGCGTTTTGGATATTTGATGACATACATGTTGTGTTGCACAAAACTGCACAACAGTGAAAAGTCACGGATGGCATATAGGATCCAATCCGACTATAGGCAATCGAAAAAGATGCATTACGTTTACTGCATGCTGACTACATATAGTCACTATACCTCCTGCTGTCTCTGCTCCTCTGCCAGCTTCCTTTCCTCCGCCTGTCGGTCACTTTCAGCTTGTTTTTCGATAAGCTGAAATTTGGGCAAAATTAGATTGGACAAGTCAATACACGAACTGACCTCATTTTTCATAGCAAGTTGCGCCTCTAGATCCTTCACATGCTCTTTCTGGTCAGCCAGCTGAAATGAAAACAACAATAACAGATTTGTACAGATCTTATGAATAGATTAATCTTACTTGGAGGCAATCGAAGGCCATGCACTACGTATACTGCATGCTGACTATAGTCACTATTCTCTTTCGAAAAGTACGTAAGTAAAGAGAAGAGGTGTCTGGATCTGATTCAACAAAAGCACATGCATAAAATCTCTTTGCACCTGACTAAAATATCAAAACAAAGCTCTTTCGAATCACTCTAAAATATGTTTTTAAAGGCACAGGGGCGTTTAGCGTTACCAAGGTTCATCGAACTTCACTTATGAGAACTTGGCAAAACTGTTTGCCTGTGGCGGGAATCGAATCGGCATAGCATGGTTCACAAACCGTGAGCGTTACCACAACACTATAACGACTTGTTCTGACAAATTCATATCGACGAGATGCGCACAGAGCTCAACTTTACGATAAGCATTTTGGCGAAGTTCGAATTCGCCTTACCAAGCTTCGCACGTGCACATTTTGGTAAGCGTGTAGGTAACGAGAAAACGCCGTTCTTTCGCGTTTTCTTTGATTATTTCGTGTTTCTATGGGTCAAGCCATTAACCAAAGTCAAAAACCAAGCGCCTTTGTGCCTTTAAACATTAAAAATATATAATGTAAGATGACTGTGAAATAGGCCAAATTTTTATTATAATTATAGTGCAAAATATTCACGTTTTTTATTATTATAATGCATAATATCTACGTCCTATTTTCATAAATTCGAAAGAGCAGGTTTGTTTTGATATCACACTGTCTCTGTAAGAATCGAACACTTTTCGGGCATGTGGTTACTAGGAGCTATGTCAGCGCACATTGGGGTTATCAAAGGTCCTCTACAAGATGTAAATAGTCGTTTTTGTCAAATATGCAAATTTGGCCCATTAAGGGACCACTACCTCAAATCGGTCAGTTTTTGTCAAAACACTTCAAATAAGAACTCGCTCGGTTCCTTATCCGATTTTAAGAACTTTTTCATATTCTAAACTTTTCGAAAAAATCTGATTTGAAAAAGTTATGACCACAAAAAAGAAAAATTTGCATATTTTCAACTTTTATGAGTATGTTCCGGTCCGAAAAAACAAAAATGAATTACACCATTAGAAATAGCGTTTTATGTTTAGTTTGCATGATTTTTAACACAAAAATCGATTGTACCGTCTTTCGCCATCCAGACGATTGAAAGTGGTCCAGACAGCAGGGGCTGTGTGAACGTTTCATGTTCATGTTATATCAATTCGAAAAAAACAAAAACTAAATACATAATCAGAATCTACGTGTTTTGTTTTAAAAACGAGCACGTTTTCACGAAAATAGATTTCACTGTCTTTCACAATCCAGACAAATAAAACATACATATTACAAACTCACTCGTCAGAATGTCATGATTGAAAATACAAATAACTTATACAACAATACTACATAGTAATATTCACTGGTTTGAATGTATAAAATAAACTGACCTAAGGTTCTCGAGTACAAATCGCTAGCTGCTTACAAGGGGTCCATCGATTAATGCAATGAATGAATTCGAATGTTGCTTTTGGAATCATTTATGTATGCACATACGTATCATATAAAACACACTTCACTAGATTTTGAGCCACTGAAACCTCGGTCATGAACTATTCGCACGTTCTTTAACTGCCGAGCTCTCTCACTCGCCCTTCTCACCGATCGATCCATTTGATTTCAGGCCGACTGCCCATTCTGGCTCTAGTCTTTAATCGCACGAGAAAGAGAGAGCGCGCAGAGAGCGTGCGCAAGTGAGAGAACCAGACGGTCAGAGAGAGAAAGAGAGTGGCTGATCGAAAAGCGGGGCATGAGCGTTCGGCCAATCAGATTGCACAGACAGTGGGCCGAGCGACCAATGAGCGCAGAGTGCAGTGGGCGGGGCTTACGTGATGCGCGTCGTCGTCGTAAACACGTTCAGTGGCAGAATGAGAGAAAAATTGTCTTGGATATTTTGGATGCCGCAACCGAAATCTAACAAAAAAAACATACTATGGAGTATATCGTATTGGGATAGAGGGAATTGAGTATGCCTTGGGGGTGACGCGCTGCGCGCGTCAAAGATCAAGACAAACGGGCGGCGCTGCGCGCCGCTTGTTTGTCTTAATACCTCCTGCTGTCTCTGCTCCTCTGCCAGCTTTCTCTCCTCCGCCCGTCGAGCAGCGTCCGCACGCATCGAGCTGATCCGCTCCTCTTCAGTCATGCGCACGTACTCGGTGCTCATCGCGCAATAAGTGACTTTCTGTATTGTCAAACACAAAATAATGACGAAAGTTACTCGAATAACTCGAAATGCGAAAAGGCGTAAACCAAACAGTCTCGAGTTTTTGCGAAAGACCGTCGTGAAATCGAAACAGAGCAAAGAGCAACTGAGAGAGAATCGAGATCTCCGCCGTTGTCTCCAGCAATATCGAAAAATTCAGTGGCCGCGATAGGAATCGAACCTGAGGCCACATATACGCGCTCACTATCCAACACTAGGCTATGAGACCCTGTTCAAATCAACAAAGAGAATGGCTTGAAAAAAATCACTTTCACACACAGAGATATGACTGACGAGAATTTATAGAGCATTGGGACCCTGGTTTTCTGTTTACCGACCTATAGTAGAAAGCATTTTGCAACGAACACAAACACTCAAAGACACAGATGCGCGATTAGAAAATGAAATCAGGAACTCCGGTTTCTCTGTATCACAGTGGAGTAGGAGAGAACATTTTGTAACGAACACAAACACAGACTGATGAGTGTGTGTGTGTGTGTAATCTGTAATTGTTCTCTTGAGTAAACGTATATCGTCTGCAATCGATGAAAACTTGTAGACAACTGAAAAACTGAATCTCGCCTTTTCCGGTATGTTTCAGCGGCCTCATGTTTGCATTGACATGAAGGACCTAAAAATGTGTTCACTGCAAGGTGGTCTATTTATAACGATTTTGGTCGGTAGTTTAGTCAAGTATTCCTAATAACAAACACAAACGAAATCGAATGAAAGAACGTCGTTGCAGCGTTTATTAGAAACGATCATCGATGCTCGCTGAGAACGATAATTTTGAACGAATGTTCGGTCCCACAACGATCTTCAATAGGATTAAACGTAGCGTACCCTCTGATTTCATCATAACTTTAAATTTGCAAATTGTTTTGTTTGTTTGTTCAATACCCTTATTAGAAACATAATTAGTCAATATACCATGCCTTACATATCGGTGACCTCGTGCAAATATGCTTTAAGCATGAAAGAAGCGTGAAAACTTCGGTTTTCTGAAAATTTGGCAAATATTAGGATCGGCACAAAGCGCCAGGGCGCGCAGAGCCGCTCGGCCCACAGGGCCGCCAAAATCGCTTGTAAATCATTCAAATAATAACTGTTTCAGAGTTATTATCACTCTCGGCCCACATTGCCTGCCAAGAGTGGTCGGTTGTCGCTATTTTCCCTGTCGGCTCGTCGCTCTCCCACCAACTGCCAGCCGCACAGGACAACGACCATTTCCGTCATACTTCACAGGATCATTCTGTAATTCGCCATCCCCTTGAAATTGGATACTCTCCAACCTCGATGAACGAGATCACCACGTCCGTGCCGTATCTTCTTCAAGTCCTATGTTTGTGTTCGTTGCAAAATGTTCTCTCCTACTCCACTGTGCTTCATAAAAACCGCTCCTGAATTCATTTTCTAATCGCGCATCTGTGTCTTTGAGTGTTTGTGTTCGTTGCAAAATGCTTTCTACTATAGGTCGGTAAACAGAAAACCAGGGTCCCAATGCTCTATAAATTCTCGTCAGTCATAATTGTGTGTGTGGAAGTTGCTGCTGTGATTTTTTCAAGCCATTCTCTTTGTTGGTTTGAACATGGTCTCATAGCCTAGTGTTGGATAGTGAGCGCGTATATGTGGCCTCAGATTCGATTCCTTTCGCGGCCACCAAATTTTTCGATATCGCTGGAGACAACGGTGGAGATCTCGTTTCTCTCTCAGTTGCTCTTTGCTCTGTTTCGATATCACGACGGTCTTTTGCAAAAACTCGAGACTGTTTGGTTTACGCCTTTTCGCATTTCGAGTTATTCAAGTAGCTTTCGTCATTATTTTGTGTTTGACAATACAGAAAGTCACTTATTGCGCGATGAGCACCGAGTACGTGCGCATGACTGAAGAGGAGCGGCGTAGGGACGCTGCTCGACAGGCGGAGGAGAGGAAGCTGGCAGAGGAGCAGAGACAGCAGGAGGTACAGTGACTATAGTCAGCATGCAGTATACGTAGTGCATCGCCTTCGATTGCCTCCAAGTAAGGTTAATCTCTTCATAAGATCAGTTCAAATCTGTTACTGATATTTTCACTGCAGCTGGCAGCCGGGAAAGAGCATGTGAAGGCTCTAGAAGCGCAACTTGCTATGAAAAATGAAGTCAGTTTGTATATTGACTTGTCCAGTCTAATCGTGCTCAAAAAACTCAGCTTTTGGCCAAGTCCCGCAGAGAGGACAACACATCTGGGCCTCTGGCTGTGAAACCGTCGGTACAGGTCGGCTACCCTCAAGCTGTCGGATCGTGAGTAATTTTTAAACGTTTTTTTGTTACTTTTCATACACTTCAATTGCAGCGACTACGAGACGTTGAAGAAGACGATCTACGGTCACGCAAAGATGGAGACCGTGGAGTGTCAGAAGGCAGTCGCATTCACGGTGCTGAATCGCGCACGCGCGAACCAGGAGTACTGGGGAGGACGGTCGATCACTGCCGTTTGCAGGAAGCCTGGCCAGTTCTGGCCGTGGAACCACAACGTATCTCGCGTCTCATTCTATATTCTAGTTATCTATTATCACACACATTTTTTGTTTAAATGTCTATCATCTCAGAACGACGTGGCCATCGACGACTCGAGCAAGTACAACAGCATCGACGCGTGGCTGCCGGCGGTGCTCAGTGGACAGATCAAGGACAACACTCAGGGCAGTGACCATCTACTGCCCAATTGGGAACACCAAGACTGGGTCAGCAACGTCCACTTCAAAGTCGCACACGGCAATTTCAACTTCTACAAGGCAAAATGGCTTTGAGCTGATCCGTGTTGGCCTATTCTGGAAATATATATTATTTATAATAATTATGAAAAGTATTGTGTGTTGACTATCCCTTAGCAACATTGTTTGTTTTGTTTTTGTTTTTTTACTCGTTGTGCATGGTGTATCATCGTTGTGCGCCTCTGAGTGAAATATTTATTTATTCAGAATCGGCCGGTGGGCGGGCGTTTTGTTGTTGTTTTGTACTTTCATTACATTGTGTTTGGGTTGTTATGTGTGTACTAACTACACTGCAACCTGTTCTCAGTTAGCGGAACTGGTCGATCAACAGAATGGCACTTTATGACTGATCACGAATACATGCACGGAGACGGAGAGATTATACATATAGTGACATATCGGTTCGGACAATCCTCTCATAACATCTCCGCTCAATCCACTCGCCGGTTTCACACAACGTGAGCTGATGCAACATTCCAATGTCTCACTCTTTACATCCTTTGAGTGTGAGGTCGCAGCCGGTTGGACATGGCTACGGTCTTCGTAGCCGACCTTGTTGCTGGCCTCGCAAAACTGTTGTACTGTTGACCCTTTTTTTTGGCGGAAACACCGAGTTCCTGCAGTGATCTCGCCACTTGTTGCTCATCTGTGGCGAGAGAGAATTTGCGAGAGCTGCGCACTCGCACACAATAGCGGAGAGTGCGCAGACAGCGAGGGGAATGGGAGCGGACCCTCAACCAGTGTTGTTAGCCGACATAGGCACTCGTGATAGGGACGCTCGTTTTTCTTTCTCTATCACACGCAGACTGCGCGCTGTCCTCTCTCACTCACTCACTCACAATCTCAGATCTCTGTTGCTTCATTCTACATTGAAAAATCATTTGGCACAGTCTAAAAATATTTCTGACGAATGAGTCATCGAATGATGTCACGAATTAAATGAGTCATCGTGAGTCATACTGACCCGGACAAACGATCCTAGACCGCGGTAATCATGTCGCTCGAATGCTCCATCTGCGCCAACCATATGAAGAATGCCGTCGCGTGAGTTGTTTGTTTGTGTGTTTGTTTGTTTATTTTGATGTCGTCGAAGCACGTTACTAGAGTAGACCGTTCTGCCTTCTGCCCAGTGCATGCAATGTATGTAATAAGTAAGTAGATTTGAGGCGTAAAAATAATGTTTGAGGCGTATTTTTTTTCCAATTTATAGTTTAGTACGACGCGCTGCGCGCGCCAAAAATCAAAACAAACGGGCGCCCTTGATAGTTGAGCCTCGCAATTGCAGGCTGGTGCCGTGCATGCACCATTACTGCGAGGAGTGCATCACCACCTGGCTCCGCACCAACACCACCTGTCCCCTGGTGAGAGTGGGTTCGGATAGGTGTTGTCTTTCTGTATGTAGCTGCAGTGGTCGTAACGAGTTGCGGTCTCTCTGTCTACCACCCATTTTCCACTTTCCACACACGCCACAGTAGCAACACTAAAATATGACAGTAAAAAACGACAAATCACTTTGAAGTGTCGTCAAGCGGTGATCGGGCAGCACCGCTCGCACCTCATCGATGAGATCATCAACGGAGCCGAGGCCAGCGCGGCAGACGAGGTGAGCAGTGCACTGATCGATGCCATTAGACGATGTGAATCCTATGAAACATGTGCCCCAGCCTATGTAACGTGATCGCGCAAAAATTTCGCTTCTGAAGAAATAGAGAGGACTTAATTACCGAAAAGTCCCCGTTGCAGTCGGTGGATCACAAAGCGGTAGAGCGGCAAAAAACTCATGTTTGCGATTACGGATAAACAATTGATTAATTTGATTTTCATCACACCATTTTAAGCGCCACACATGTAATGCAAAAGAAGGCAATTTTCCCCATAAATTGATCTCGCATGCGCGTAGATATCATCATCTGGGTGAATGGGCAGACATTGTAGTTCTGGTTGCGACACGCTCCTTTGTGCTAGCACGGCCTCCAAGATATTTTGTATCTACAAAAGAAGATACATTGAATATTAAACATTATAAAAAGTTCAAGATTATAAACGCCAGTTTTTTTCTCTCGATATACCACGCTTGCAGCCCGGAAGACGGCGCTCTAATCATCTAACTCTCTTGTTTTGCGCGTTATTGCCGCGAGCCGACTCACCGTCATCAGGCCATAGCAAAAAGTGGCAGGGCTGCCGCAGGAACACTGCGGCAGGAACATGAAAAGTGACCGAGGCGGGGAGGCGGGAGAGGGGCGGGAGGAGGCGAGGGGGGACAGGGACAGGCAGAGACGGAGAGGGAACGGCGGACGGCGGGCGCTGCCACTGAACGGACTGGGGTAGACAAAAGTGAGTGAGTGAGTGAGTGAGTGAGTGAGTGAGTGAGTGAGTGAGTGAGTGAGTGAGTGAGTGAGTGAGTGAGTGAGTGAGTGAGTGAGTGAGTGAGTGAGTGAGTGAGTGAGTGAGTGAGTGAGTGAGTGAGTGAGTGAGTGAGTGAGTGAGTGAGTGAGTGAGTGAGTGAGTGAGTGAGTGAGTGAGTGAGTGAGTGAGTGAGTGAGTGAGTGAGTGAGTGAGTGAGTGAGTGAGTGAGTGAGTGAGTGAGTGAGTGAGTGAGTGAGTGAGTGAGTGAGTGAGTGAGTGAGTGAGTGAGTGAGTGAGTGAGTGAGTGAGTGAGTGAGTGAGTGAGTGAGTGAGTGAGTGAGTGAGTGAGTGAGTGAGTGAGTGAGTGAGTGAGTGAGTGAGTGAGTCACTCGTCATTCTCCATCAATCAATACCCCTTTCATTCCGTCCACTCTCCCCAGCTGTCCCCCTACCCACCAGTTTGATAGCCGCCTTTACTCCCTCTCCGTCCTCCACTTCCTTCAACTTGTCCGCCAATCGGAACACACGTTGGCTCACGTCGTTCCGCAACAGCTCCGAACGCACCCAATCCGCCGTGTCCGCGTCCAGCACCTACAACCGCCATATCAGCTCCGCCCCTCTAGATTCCGCCCACCTTGCCGCAGCATCGCTGCACGTAGACCATCAAGTATCCGACGGAGAGTTTATCGGACTCTGCGCGGCGCCCGCACGACAAAAATATATCGAATTGTCAACACTATTGAATTCTGACGGCGACTAGCGCTTCGCACTAATTTATAGAGAAAATAGTTTAGATAAATAGGTGTATGGTAAACTCTGCTCTCATCACGAAAAAAGAAGATTTTTTGACGCACTCTTCGTGGTGACGCAGCGGTAACACATTGACGCAGCGGTAAGAACAACTTTCTAAAAACAGTTTAAAAGTGCGACTTATTTTGAACTCTAGGTACTTGTAAAATTGTTTTCACCTAGAAGCTGATCGTATAGTGAAAAAGAACGACGATTCTCCGTTGCTTTCAGCGGAAAATGTATGCATGAGTGGTATTACGTCTGC
Source organism: Rhabditoides inermis (assembly GCA_963966185.1). Lineage (NCBI taxonomy): Eukaryota > Metazoa > Nematoda > Chromadorea > Rhabditida > Rhabditidae > Rhabditoides > Rhabditoides inermis. The sequence goes on along the minus strand of CAWZYM010000287.1, from coordinate 4,951 downwards.
GCGAGTTCAGAATAAAAATGCGCCGGGTCATTGGTTAAATTCTTTCGAAAATGAGAGGTTTTGGATGTCATAGAGATGCCTAGAAAGACATGGCCCATAATCCCCCTGCTAGATACTCACACGAGCCGAGAGGCTCGCAGTGGAATCCCTACCGAGAGGTTGATCGACCGAGGGAGGAACACAACGACCAAGGAGAGAACACCGACAGCAAACCGCGCCACGTCCAGCCGTAATATCAATAACATGAAAGGAACACAAGTGCACGAACACGTTTACGATACCACGCGGTGAAAGGGGTTGAGTGACTTGAGGCGGCGATAACAAGCCATGGTCGTGAGACCGATGCTCTCAGAGGGCTAGATCAGCCGCAGTCATACTGAAGCCCAGAACCGTCGCGCTGTCGGCTTATGTACAAGCGTACAACCGGGCGAGTCGCCTCCGACAAAACACTGTTCCCGCCCACTTTGGCACTCTCCCAAAGTGGGCGGGGCCGTCTTTGAGAGCCGGCGAGTCGCCTCCGATTTGCCGCCGACAATCCTCCGTTTTCGCGTGGTTTCAAGCCAAATGTGATGAAACGATGTTTTATTTGTGTTTCAGTAATGTTATGTGAGAAATGCACCACTTTCAAGGCATGCATACGTGACAAGACGTATGATGGAAATGTAACACACATAAACACTTCAGGCACTTGATTGGATGGTTGGTGATGGCTGGTGGATTTGTCATACAGGTGTGTGTAGTCAGGGCGATGACGTGTGGCAAGGCGGGAGCAGACACGGCTGGTGGTCGAAGTACCAGCCCATCCCACAACGCACACGCTCCTCTTCCTTCTCCTTCAGAATCCGCCGCAGTTTTGCATTGAGTCGACGGCAGACATTGGCGAACTTGCCGGCGAAGGTGGCGACCCTCTATGCTTCTCTAGCAGCATGTTCGCGTCGCAAAAAAGGCTTTTTGGCTAGCTGGTTGGCTGGCAACATAACTTGTCGCTCTCCACCTCCTCGACTCGGCATCTTCGGTTGGCGCATGCGCAGACACGATGATGCTGGTCTTCTTTCTTCGTACTTCTGCATCCACGCAGATGAGAGTTGATGACGATCATGCTTACGTTTGCGAAGGTGGAGATGACCATCAGTTACCTCTCGCACTGACCTAGTAGTACCCAGGCAAACAGCCTCTCAACATGTCAGGGTGCACGACGTGGCGTGGAGCGCCGACAGTTTCTCCAAATAAGTATATAGTAGTTACCCGCCGCACAAGATCTTTTGCGTGCATATTTTAACTTATTTACAAGCGTAAAAACATTTGACGGTATTAAATTTGCGCTTGGATAAACGTAGTGAGAAATACCAACTTTAGCGATTTGAACTTCGCGCCAGTTTTTTTTGTCGGAGGCGACTCGGAGCGTACCCGCCCTTTTGTCGGCGGCGACTCGGAAGCGACTCGGCGCGAACCCGGCAAGTCGCCCGGTTGTATGTGAGTAGTCGGCGGCGCGCGCTCTCGAGTCTTCTATCGGCCAATCAGCGTCCGCGGTAGATCAGAGGTAGTTCGGCAATGAGTCTTGCCGACCCCTCATGCTGTCGGCACTGGAAGACAGAGAGATTAGCACTCGAGCGAGCGAAGAGAGAGAGAGAGAGAGAGAGAGAGAGAGAGAGAGAGAGAGTGCCTCAGCGAGATAGCGTCACGCGCACGCCTCGCTGACACAAATTCAAACGCGGCATTCGAACGAAGTGTAGCGTAATATAGTGGGTCCCCGTTTTCGCTGTAGGCGAATTATCTCTGGTCGAAGAAATGACGCAGACCGATGAGAAAATTATGCGAATGCGCCTCATTCCCAGGATGTTTCAAGATTTCAAAACGAGAGCTTTTCAATTATATTTAATCTACTGTAAAAATGGATTTGATAAAACTGTCACTAAAAATAAAATAGCCACGTCAATTCTGACCAACCTTAACCTACTATTTAAGCATAAATTAAACATAAAGAACAACTTTACAAGATTTATGCAGTCGTTCAATTGATTTTGATAGATATACCAACTAGAATTCCTCTGCGTCTCATACACTGATCTACCATCTCTGCCTGGATCTGCTTTCTCAGCCTCTGTGTCTAGCCGTTTCCAATCAGTTGATAGTCCCTCACCCAACACCTTCAGTCACCCTGATTATTCATTGTACACTTTCTGCTCCTTTTCTATTTTCATGTGTATGTGAATGTATTAGTCTACTCTTTTGTTATTTTGTAACCCTTTATGTTACTATTTGTGTATAATAGACACTCATTTCGAAACTGTCTGACAATCTTTTTCTGTAAAAGAAATTTCTGTAATAGGAGAAACAAAATCACAAATGTGCTCTCCGAGAGTTGTAATGGGGGTCAAGAACCACCTACTGACGAAGTTTGAGCGGTTTTCATGAAGCGACTGTGGAGTTATTCAGCGAACTGTGTCTTCTCATAGGAAAAACTACTGTTCAACATCATACTATGATCTTACACGGGCAGCCCACGTACTTGTGGTGGCAGATTTTGATGTAATCAAGCACCTATACACAACTTTTTACGCTGAATCCGAATATGACCATAACTTTTTCAAAATATCACTTTGAAGGGGATTTGGCCCCACACCGAATAGACTACCCTTGAAAACAACCTGTCAAAAACAGCGCGGCGGAATGGTTAGTGAGTAGGGAAATCGGAAATGACGGTCGGTGGTTCCATCCTCGCTGCTGCCAGTGTTTTTGCAGTGTAATATACCGAGAGCAAAATCATAACTGTTTATTGTAATATGTGGATGTGTGGATACTCGCCCTCCGAAGTTCGTGACTCCGGCCGAGTACTGTTTCAAACAAACCGGGAATGTCAACTGTCATGCGTGCCCTACAGCCTCATTCATAAAATGTCCAAAATGCGAGAACTTCTATTGCCTCGGATGCACAAACAGTTATGATTTTGCTCTCGGTATACTACACTGCAAAAACACTGGCAGCAGCGAGGATAGAACCACCGACCGTCATTTCCGATTCCCTAACTCACTAATCATTCCGCCGCGCTGCTGTTGTTTGGCAGGTCATTTTCAAGGGTAGTCTATTCGGTGCGGGGCCAAATCCCCTTCAAAGTGCTATTTTGAAAAATTATGGTCATATTCGGATTCAGCGTAAAAAGTTGTGTATAGGTGCTTAATTACATCAAAATCTGCCACCACAAGTGCGTGGGCTGCCCGTGTTAGTAATGTGCCAACTTTAGGTGTCAATAGACAACTGGTACTTGATATCGACCGATTTATCGGCTGGATTTTAAGATATGACTCCAATGTAATTAGCATTTTATTAATTATCTCTCCTCTGAGAAACATTTTGCAAAATCCGCTCCCCGAGATTTGTAGGGAACTCTTCCAAGAATCTCATATCAAATTTTTGTGCAATTTTATGATAAAAAGGACCTAAAAATGTGTTCACTGAAAGGTGGTCTATTTATAACGATTTTGGTCGGTAGTTTAGTCAAGTATTCCTAATAACAAACGAGAAAGAACGTCGTTGCAGCGTTTATTAGAAACGATCACCGATGCTCGCTCAGAACGATAATTTTGAACGAATGTTCGGTCCCACAACGATCTTCAATAAGATTAAAGGTAGCGCACACTCTGAACGGGGCCGGGTTGGCCAAGTGGATAGCGTCACAGCTTGCTGAGTGAACGGTCGCTGGTTCGAATCCCCTCGCGGGCAATTGTTCTACCGAATTCCACTACCTCCTGGTGGGGTGCGTGAACCCACTCTCACTCTCTGAGAGCCCTACCATCGGCGGCGGCAGTCTTTCAAGATCTTCTACCACGCCTCGCATCCGGAACTGGTCACTTCGCAATGTTCACGCCCATCTACCATGAACAGTCAGGACTCGCGCCGCACTGTTCCAGCCAAGGAGCCCCAATACCCCACTGTAGGATAGTGTGTGCTTCCAGATAACCCATCATGCTACCATAGTATGTACATGTCGGAATCAGGCTGATAAACAATAAACTAACAACAACCCTCTGAACTCATCATAACTTTAAATTTGCGGTTTTTTTTTGGCCAAGTGGATAGCGTCACAGCTTGCTAAGTGAACGGTCGCTGGTTCGATTCCCCTCGCGGGCAATTGTTCTACCGAATTCCACTACCTCCTGGTGGGGTGCGTTAACCCACTCTCACTCTCTGAGAGCCCTACCATCGGCGGCGGCAGTCTTTCAAGATCTTCTACCACGCCTCGCATCCGGAACTGGTCACTTCGCAATGTTCACGCCCATCTACCATGAACAGTCAGGACTCGCGCCGCACTGTTCCAGCCAAGGAGCCCCAATACCCCACTGTAGGATTGTGTGTGCTTCCAGATAACCCATCATGCTACCATAGTATGTACATGTCGGAATCAGGCTGATAAACAATAAACAAACAACAACCCTCTGAACTCATCATAACTTTAAATTTGCGATTTGTGTTTTTTTTGTTTGTTCAATATCATTATTAGAAACATAATTAGTCAATATATAATATGCCTTACATATCGGTGACCTCGTGCAAATACGCTTTAAACATGAAAGAAACGTGACAACTTCGGCCAAGTGGATAGCGTCACAGCTTGCTAAGTGAACGGTCGCTGGTTCGATTCCCCTCGCGGGCAATTGTTCTACCGAATTCCACTACCTCCTGGTGGGGTGCGTGAACCCACTCTCACTCTCTGAGAGCCCTACCATCGGCGGCGGCAGTCTTTCAAGATCTTCTACCACGCCTCGCATCCGGAACTGGTCACTTCGCAATGTTCACGCCCATCTACCATGAACAGTCAGGACTCGCGCCGCACTGTTCCAGCCAAGGAGCCCCAATACCCCACTGTAGGATTGTGTGTGCTTCCAGATAACCCATCATGCTACCATAGTATGTACATGTCGGAATCAGGCTGATAAACAATAAACAAACAACA
>CAWZYM010000286.1:0-39233 GCA_963966185.1 Rhabditoides inermis | reverse complement strand
GAGGGCGCGCAGCGCCCTCTCTTTTGGCTTAGGATAAGGCTCGCGCTAGAATTTTTAAGAAGCGATATCCAAAGGTCATGTTAGCAGCAACGTGAACTCATCCAATTCATGTTAGTTAGATTCGCACGGTTCCGTAGGCCAGATCACTGGTTGACGCCATCTTTGTATCTTTTCTGTGAAAGAAGTTATGCGCGATCGCGCGCACCCATGAGGCGAGAGGCCAGCGTGTGGGTGTGTGTGTGTGTGGACCGTTTCCAGTCAACGCTGGCTGCTAGCTCTCTCTCTCGGTGGGCGGGGCGAGAGAGAGAGAGCGCGAGAGTGCGCGATATTGAGAGAGCGCGCAGACGGTAGTAGACATGCACTTACGCCTCAGCGATTCAAAATAAAGAGTAAAATTTCTTTCAAAGCGTTTCTTTTGATACCATGAGAAACATTGTTGTACATACGCAACAAACACGACCTGTAGAATGTAGTATATTCAATGACTTGCTACCATCATTAAATTGTATCATTCATCATAGTTCTGCGCATACGAATGAACGACGGAGCTTGGCAATCAGGTAGAAAAGAAATTTCTATGAAATTTAACAAAAGCACATATATTATCTCTTAAAAGTACTCGCGTAAAGAGAGTCAGTTTGTCTTGACCCAATTCAACAAAAGCGCATGCATAAAACGTTTACAAATACTAACACAAACCTGCGCATAACGGACTGTTCGATGAATCGATGAAATTGATGAAATGTAATCAATATTAGAGAGAGAGAGAGAGAGAGAGAGGAGCAGGTTTGTGTTAGTATTTGTAAACGTTTTATGCATGCGCTTTTGTTGAATTGGGTCAAGACAAACTGACTCTCTTTACGCGAGTACTTTTAAGAGATATAACGTTTTTGTTGAAATTTTTCATTCTTATTTGCAGTTGTGATAATCTGATTATCTAATAATATTTTGATTTGCAGACAACTCGCGCCGCCGTCGGTTGGCCTGGGCGAAGTGGAGAACAGGAGTCAGGAGACTCGAACATGGTCTGTCGAGAGCACTCTCTCTCTTCAATGATCATCGCTATGGGCAGATGTTCTCTGCAGTCTGCAGTGTCACTGTGTCATCACTCTGCATTCATCTTTTTGGGTGGTACACACATCGAAAATATTTCTAGATATCTATTTATGCATCAACTTGATGCAGTATTTATGATTTGTTAGTGAGAAGATATGTATTTATCCAGCTCTTGGATTGTTCAGATGTCGTCTCGAACTCTGTTATGAATTGGTTGAAGCATATGGCTGGTTGCTTTGTTTTGATTTTCGCGATCTTGTCTATTTCTCCGGCGTTAGTATGTCTCATCTTTCCCGTCTGCAGGGTCGCTTCGGTCTGTCGGTCTTCTCTCTGGGCGTGGACTTCGGCAAGTTGAAGAGCCGCGATACGCGACTCGCGCTGTGTTTCGGAAGGGGACAGGAGTCGTTGCAGCAAGTCGAAGAGTGAGTGCGGACAGTATAGCTTAAAAAAACTAATTTTTCATCCAGTTTTTTTTGTGTGAAACTATCAGTACACTAACATAAATACATGATACATTAATACATTAACGCTTGAAATTTTTTTTTTTTTTAATTCAACAAAAGGACATTCATTCTTTTTTGAAAAGTACAAACGTAAAGTACCTCTGTTTGGGTTTATCTCAATTCAACAAAAACACATGCATAAACTATTATTTCTATTCTAAACTATAAACACAAACCTATTCTCTCAAAACGATCACAAATACATTGACAATCAAATGCCAAGATGAATATACTATTGTACACACACATTCTATCACTCACATTCTATCAACCCGTTCATCAAATGAGTTATCTATCGAAAACGCTCTTGTATTTGTTTACATTAAAAATAATGAAAACATCATGGTAAACTAAACGACTTTCATAATATATAAAAAAAATATTACATAGCACTTATTGATAACATATCGAAGTATACGTTTTTACATATCGTTTGAGAGAGCAGGTTTGTGTTTATAGTTTAGAATAGAAATAATAGTTTTATGCATGTGCTTTAGTTGAATTGAGATAAACCCAAACAGAGGTACTTTGCGCTTGTACTTTTCAAAAAAGTAAGGATATGTTATATATTTGACAGTCAGGAGAGTGAAGTTGACAGGAAGATTGGAAAGATATGAAATATTAATGTAATGTGTGTGTGGTTGAGTGCTAGTGCTCACTTGACAAAAAAAATATGAATATGATCTATCTTTCTGAGGAAAGGGCAGTTTAGAGACTGCGGAAAAAGTATTGTCCTAAATATTCCACTGATTCCTATATGTGCCCCGTGGTTCCTATTGTTGATGGTTTCAGCATTTTCATGTCGCACGAGACGAAGGCTATGGCGATGATCGTGGTCGGCCTGCGCCTGTTGTGGGGACTGGACGGGGAGAGGGAGTACGGGATGGATGGGAGGAGGGGGAGGAAGGGGAAGGCGGTGCAGCCCTCGGAGTGGCTATGGCAGCTCGACATGCGGGTCAAGACGCTCAGGGGACACCGGTGGCAGGACGTGACCGATCCGCTGTGAGTGGGGATCTCTCTCACTTTTTATCTCCTTTTTTGAATTATAAAAAGTGATCTGGCAGTGGTATGTTTCACTCGCTACATAGTTATGTAAGATATTGGTCAAGACAACAGTAGGTTATTTTGCAAATCATTCACATGATTGAAAAGAGAGAAAGAGACAGAGAGACAGAGAATCTCGTTTCAGACACCTGCTGCACCCTCTCACGTACGACTACGCCAAGGGCTCGGCGGTGGTGCGAGACGGGTGGGTTAAGGGAGGGGAGAGAGAGGGAGTAGTCATTCATTCAAGAGAATTGCTCTACTAACGTTCCAGTTCTAGTTCAAGTGTGGTTAGGGTACGCGTCTGATTTAGATGTTGCACGTTGTGTTGTGTTCTCTGATCTCTGTGATATGTATGTTTCTGTGTGGATATGTGTTTGTGAGTGATTTGGACAGCCAATTTGCTGATGACACAGTTGAATGTTGAATTGATATTGATTCTCTTCGGTATATTTTTCAAGAAGATGTTGTGCGACCATGTACGTTTCTGGATATAATTGAATTGAGGAATGATCTTGATTGGCAATCGTCGATATGGAAACATGATTCAATTCTACTAGTCTACTAAATGTATTGAAATCATAATATAATTCAACTCGACTATTTTTTTTCCTTTCAGGAAGTTGTTGGAGAAGCACCGCGTGCGCGACTTTGGCTTCGCCCACGCCGGGCCCTCCAATCAAACCACCAACGAGGCGTGAGTACACATTATGAAACGTTTCATATTATGAAACGTCCACACAAATCATGCCACACACTGCATTAACAGTTAGCGATAGTTGTGAGCTTTCTGCTTTTTAAAATTCTTTGTACGGTATAAAATATGTATCAGAGTCAACTAATTATCATGAATTTGAGTGTATGATAATGAATAGTTTTCAGTGATAGCTAATCTAAAATGACTTGAACCTCTCATTGCAGTGTGTATCCGACGAGGAATCCGTTCTCCGGAGACGTGCGCCCGAAGAGGACGGGGACGGATGAGGACGAGATATATGGTGGGGGAGGGGAGAGAGAGAGACGAACTGTGTGGTTGCACGTTGACTGACCTGCTTGCTTGCTCGCAGCCCCTCTCCGCTTCGAGCCTTCCCGTCATCGTCTGTCCGAGGAGGAGGCGCGTCGCTGGCATGCCGAGAGGGAGGGGGAGAAGGAGGAGCAGGAGAGGCAGCAGGACGAGCGAGTCAGGCACGCACGGGCCGTGTATGCAAGGGACTTCACGGTGAGTGGGGAACATAGGTTTCAGGCAAGATTAAGTTTCATGTCGAAGATGAGTTATGTTGTGTGAATTTGGTGACGATGACTCTTTGTTTGGTTCAAAATAGTTAACCATGTTCAGAACAGCTCGACTCTGCACGATTGATTGTATGAGTTAGCATAGTACGTTTCACGAGGCGTATGTATCTTGTTGAATGGTAGTGATGGTAATTTATAGTCGGTCTTACGATAAGGTCCCCGTTCGAAAACCATGTTCCAATCCACATGACCGGCCATACTTTTCGAGGTTTACGTTTCAAATTTTGGAGCTAAATCATGTGGATTGCTTTTGCGGCCTGTCTCTTTATTCGCGCAAGGTGTGAAACAGTGACGATGGCGGTGGCTTAGTGAAGTGAGGTGGCTAGAGCGGTCGTCTGTCATGCGGGGTTGGGGTTCGCTTCCTGTCGACGCATTTCGTTTTGCCGACATTTTCCGGACTTTTCGGTGACAATTGGGAAGTCGATAGGAAACTTTTGTATTTTTTTTTTTAAATTAAAACAGTCGTAATTGTTGTTACAGGTTACAGCTATGTAACTAATCAACACTTCTTGTGAGCTTGTATAGCTTGTAATGATTGATATTGTTTACGTTGAATTGATGCTATTGGCAGGACCACACTCTGGACTACAGTTTGGAGAAGAGCGTGGGGGGTGGGAAGGCGAGTCGGTGGAGGGAGATGTTCCCCTGCTCGGACAGGTACAAGGTGGGTGTCGGGCAAGAGAGAGTATGATTAATAGTATGTAAAACACTCACGAGATGTTATTGAATCGCTTTTGGTCATGGTTTGTGTTGTGAAACATATTGTTTTCCTATTAATCGTAATGCTGATTTATTGTTCAGCATTTTTTTCTCGAAGAAGTTGATGTATTTGCGAAGCGTATCTTTCACAAAACAATTTTACAGCGTTTTCCACTTCCTCTTTTTGCGAACGGAGTACAGGTGCGGTCATATGGAGACAATGAGAAGAAGAAGGACGAGAAGAAGATGCTCATGTAGGGATCTCTCTCTATCTCTCTCTCTCTCTCTCTCTCTCAACTCTTCCCTCTCAGGCACCGCGCGATGACAGGTCGTCGTGAGGTGTTCGCGGCGCGGACAGACGCGAGGAACGCCTACATCCAGGCGCAGCCACACTTCTCCAGAGCGTATAGGTGAGCGAATGGGGATGGAAAGTACAAAGCAGATATGCGTCTGTCTACTGTGCATGCTCTGTTCTGATTCCAGCCTGGTGCTGCCCTATATGTGCCTGTTTACCGTTCACGCTCTGCCATTCATCGCTGCATCGCACCATTCTCCCCTTGCAGCCTTGTCCTCTCCTCCCTGTCCGCTCTGATCGGGGAGGAGCCGTCGGTGCTGCACACGGCGGTCAGCCTGCTCGAGACGAAGCTATTCGACAAGAAGAGGTGCGAGAGGGGTGATGTGGGTGTGCTGAGGTGTTGTTGTTTTGTTCGACAAAATTATTCATGTATGGATTAGGGCTAAGTATGGAGAGTGTAATTCGACACCAATGTGGATATTGCGATTATTTGGGGATTTGGGCATTGTCAGACAAGTACCGTATGCCTTTTGCAGGCTGTCTGGAGTGGCTTCCAAGCTGGTATCGGGCGACGAGCTCACCATGCCAGTCATCGTCAGCCTGCACGGAAAGAAGGAACACAATGTGCACTATCGATTATCGATTACTCAACTGTCAAATCAATCATTCATCACTCAACTGTCAAATCAATCAATCACTCAACTGTCAAAAGAGTTATTGATTAGTCTCATGATTAGTGATTAGTCTTTTTTTAATGATTGTTTTGTAGGCTTTACTGCGCATGCGTGCCGTGGGCTGGGAAGGGGTGAGTGTTTTGATGATATACATTTACATAGTCACATCTCTTTTTTAAATTCACTGTGAATTTGTATGTTTCACTATATCATTCTAATCAGCTGAGCCGTCGGCGATCTTTAATAATTTGATCGTTGTTTTCCGTAGTCAATGTCAGTGTGGTCTTTTCAGGCGGACTCTGCCGATCTGATCCGGGAGGTGCGAGTGTGGCATCCAGAGGATAGGGAGACGAGCGAGCAGGAGGAGAGTGAGTGGGGGAGGTAGGGAGAGAGAGAGGGGGGGAGGGAGGGAGAGAGAGAGAGAGAGAGTGGGAGAAAATGTGAGAGGAGCATACATTTTTTTTCTTGCAGTAGCAAAATAGACATAGAGATAGTTCCTCCATTTTTCAGTCCTGCCCCCCTGTGTCGACCTGAACGTGGACGTGGTGGAAGTGGGAGTGATGGTGGCGCGGCTGCGGGACCACGAGATCGCCTACATCGAGAAGGTCTCTCTCTCTCTCTCTCTCTCTATCTCTCTCTATCTCTCTCTCGTGATCTCATTCTACTCTGTGATTTTACTTTTGGTGGTGGTTTGTGAGATGGTAATGATGATGGGTGAGTGGTAAAATGAAGTGTTTCCAGGCTCGCAAGTTGGCCGTAGATGCTGGTGAGGGCGAGGATGGTCGGAAGGCGGCCGAGGATGCGGCGAGGGCCGAGCTGAGGAAGAACCCGCTCAAGGTGGGGAGGGAGGGAGGGAGGAGGGGAGGGAGTCATAGCTGATATAACCTGGAGGGAGTGACTTTGATATGGAATTGAATTAATGTATTGCTGATATAGAATCCAACAACAGAGATGAAACACGATGATGATCGTGCAGTTTTTGTATAATTGATTAGCGAATATATATTCAGATGGTTGAATCGTGTGATGTGTGGTTTTAGTAGGTTCTCGATTTCTAATGGGTTTGTAAAGTGTCTAAGCGTCCAATTAATTACTAATCGGTTATTTTGTTCAAACTCGACGTTGAAACCTAGATTTGGTGGGTCTTATCTCCGGTGAGGTTATGTTGTCAATAGTGAATACAGTCTATGTCATAACTAACGACGAGAGTTCTGTACCACATCCCCATAGCGATTTTTCTTTCGCATTTGATAAAGACGATCTTTCTGCCAAATCCAAGTTTCAATGTGCCATTGACACAATTACTGATTGGTCTCATCAATGGGGATTACAAATTTCCACTGAAAAGACACAAATTTTGCACATTGGTCGCCGAAATCCCCGATTTGAGTATACAGCAGGCGGCACCACTCTCGCACCTGCTAACTCAGTCCGGGATTTGGGCGTAACAATGAGCACTTCTCTGGTATTTGACTCTCACTATGACCTCATCATTCAAAATACGCTCAACTCAATCAATGATTTTCTGAGGGTTTATCAAACGAGAAATTTACATGTCTTGGTTGTTGCCTACACCACTTATTTCCGATGTAAATTGGAGTACTGCACTGAGCTGTGGAACCCTCAGGATGTGGGATCGGTGAATGCGATAGAATCTGTGCAGCGATACTATACGCGCCGAATATGTCGCCGCGCTGGTTTGTTCTCACTCACCTATCCCCAACGATTACAACTTCTCGGCTTACAAACATTAGAGCAACGGCGCATTCTGAATGATGTGGCATACATGCATAAAGTGACCACAAACTCTACATACCTTGACTATCATGGTCTTTTCAACTTTGTACCAACTCGTTCTCGCACTTCTCATGGGTGGCGCGTGGTTCCGTGTTTTGATACAGCCCTTAAGAGCAGTGCATTTTTCAACAGGATTTATAGGCTTTGGAACTCACTCCCCCCTTCCATAGTAATGTCTGCAAAACATGAAACTGTGAAATCCTTCCTAGAAAGTAATCCCCATTTGTTGCCAGTTTCGAAGATTCGTAGACTGTAGTCAACTTTCGATGCTTTCTGTATCATTTTACACTTTTTTTTTCTCTCTCATACCGTATGCCATTGCTCATTTTGCTGTATTGAACTGTTTCTCCAAATGTACACGGTAATAAACTTATTATTATTATTAAATAGCGATATACTGTAGTAAAACGTTTGTCTCACTCTTCATCCATCAGCCAAATAGGAAAAACGGTCTTTATTCATTTTCTGATGTTACGGCAAATATGACACTGACTATCGATTAGCTACTTTTCCCTATCTGTCTTCTACTCTCCCATATACCCGGGTGACAATACGGTAACACTCTATCTATCAATCAATCTATCTATCTATCTATCTATCTATCTATCTATCTATCTATCTATCTATCTATCTATCTATCCATTGCAGGGTTTCCGTTTCTCTGACGACCAGGCTGGTCTGGCTGCCGTCGGATCGCACCTCAAGAAGAAGAGGGACAAGCACGTGGGTTGGGTTTACCTTGTTGAATATGGGCATCATAGGAAACAACAGAGCCTACGGGTTCATTCCATTCATACCTTCACAGCGCAAGAAAAAAGAATGTGTTATATTCATATTTGTGTGTGCTCTCAACTGGTTCATTGTCTTGGTCGATTACCTTGCCATATCAGTAGAATTGCCATATCAGTAGAATATCTGATTCCGGCGTAACGTATTGTTTTGGGCTTTATATTGGAAACTTTTTATGTCCATATTGAAAGCGGCGATTTAAGCGGAATTTCCTTGCCATGTTCCTCGTATATATTTTTTGCTGCGGTGAAGCCGAGTTGAAGAGTTGAGTTATCATTGTTATACGACGGAAATGAATTTACAAGATTAATTTTGTTAGTGTAGCGAAAAAGTTTCCGAGATCTTATTGTGGTTGAAGATGATGCATAGATGCACTGTTGCGGTGAAACTTATTACTGTACACTTACACATACTTCATCTCAGTTGTCATCCGGCGGCGGTGCGTATTCGAAGCCTCGCGAGGAGTCGACACAGAAGAATATGGTTCCTCCCCACGTGTGCTACGACTTCCGAAGGGTGTGGGATATGGTGGCCATACGGTACTGGTAGAAGCTACTGTAGTTTCTGGGGTACTGTAGTGTTTGGTAGTTAGTGTGTTATTTCGCCTTGCCAGAAGATCTCTACGGTTTTGTTGTGAAGTGTTGTTGAGTTTTGTTATGTTGAAGAGTTGCAATAAAGTTTTTTTTGTTCTAAATGATTTGATTTTGTTGTTACGCAAACAGGTTGTATGACCTTGTGATATCTGATATTCTACTGCGACTATAATGTCTGATTCTATGATGTGCAGGGTGATCTTCCTACCGTACTCTTCTCCAGAATGGATTCCGACGACGGTATGGAGTCGTTCGAAGTGAACGACGCGGACCTGGAGTACGCGTTGAATCCCGGAGCACGGAGGCACTTCCAGTCAAAGGACCAGGCCACCTATGGTGGGTTGGAGGGAGGGAGGGAGAGAGAGAGGGGGAGGGGGAGATTCAGACAAGAAGACAATACGTCATATAGGCATCTGGGCGGACAAGGAGGGCCACGGTAGCAGCGACGACGAGCGTCCGTCGTTCTCCCGCGGAGGCAGGCAGAAGAACTACTCGGCGCCTGTGGCCTTCGTGTCCGGAGGAGTCAAGGTCGGCAACAAGATGGAGGGAGAGGTGCGTGGCGTGGAGGGTTCGAGTCGACTTCATGAAATGATTATGTGAATTTTATGTTTCACATATTAGTAGTATGCGTCGACAACGGTTGCTTTTTAATGTCGATGCAGGATAGAACATTCCTTTTTTTAATATTTTTCCTCGAATTATATTACTGATTTTTGGGTGTTTTTGTTGTTGTAACTATATAAATCGTTCGTGTGAGACAGTAGGAAAGAATGGGAGTCACATATCAAAACACAAAAAAATGTAGTGCATAACTTAATTTATTTCGATTAACGATAAAGTTGCGATCTAAAAATGTAACCGGAACCGCCGGTCAGTCGGATGTTTCAGTCGGATGCGAAGAAAGTCGATGAGCCGATCGAGATCGACTTTGAGAGACGGCGGCCGGCCAAGATGGCACGCAAGGAGCAGGGAAATCAAGTAGGGGGGAGGGAGAGAGAGGGGGGAGAGGAGGAAAGAGGGAGTGAGAGAGAGGGGGGAGAGAGAGAGGGGGGGGGGGGGAGAGAGATGTCGCTTTCAGGCGTTTGCCGGTATGCGCGGCACCCGCAGTGGCACTGTGGATCCGAACAAGTTTGCCGACTGGATGAACAAGGGAGGCGAGTGATCACTCATTCTGTTGTTCTTTCTATTCTTGCATTCGTTGTATTCGTTGAATTGTTCGAGTCAAGTTGATGTGACAGGATACTACTATGGTGAAACATATATGTGATGTAGTTTCATTGTATTATGTTATTGATTACTGTTGTGAAGTGTATAGTGGGCCCGCAAGCCGCAAATGAGTTCCACTCTTTTCAAGAGAGACATTAGGGTGGTTAGACAACGATAAGAACCCATTGGTTTTGAATTTGACAAAACATTGTGGAGGTACCCAGGTTCGAACCCACGAACAGGTGCTTGGTGAGCGAGAGCGTTATCACTACACCACTTGTTCATGTGGGACAGTCCACAAATTAGAGATATGAACGCCAAAGAAAATCTGCAGTTCGCATCATCCATGTACTACGGTGCCAACTAGAGCACGATTATTTTTTGATCGGAAAATGCTGCGCTAGTTGCGCGCTTAGTATATTGATTTGATTGTATTCTCATTTCAGGCAAGGGCAGTGTGATCATGAATATGATGAAGAAGATGGGCTACAACGAGGGAGAGGGACTCGGATCGACGGGACAGGTAGGGAGAGAGGGAGAGGGGAGGGAGAGAGAGAGGGAGGGAGAGAGGGAGGGAGGGGGGGAGAGAGAGAGAGATTCCATCTAGGGTATCATCGAACCGGTGCAAGCGTCTCTCCGCCCGGGCAAGGGCGCTATAGGCGCGTACGGAAAGGAGAGCAGTGCGATCGGACCGAGATTCGGAGGTGGGTATATTATTGGTCATTCATTTCATATTCGCCTTTTTTCTCTGTAAAAAGGAGAAAAAGTATGAGGATGAAATGAATTTATTTTGTTTAACTAACGTACTGCTAAGTGAATAACCGATATTGATGTGCTTAGATTTTTTGAGCGTTTGACTAAACGATGAAACGTAGTGTTTGTGTTGTCCAAGTAATTTGCACATTGCATATGATTGGAAGATCAGTTGTCTAAATAATTTGATTCAGTATCTATATCCGATGTGTTCATTCAGAATCGGCGGCAGACGCGCAGAAGCGTCTGGCAGCGGAGGCTGCGGCGGGAGGGGCGGGAGGAGGGGAGAGGGAGGCGCAGTCACAGCAGAGACAGCAGAAGGGCAGCTGGAAGAAGGTGAGAGTGGGGGAGAGTGTTATGGGCTTGGTCTCAATCATCTCATAGTTGTGGTGTGGGTCTCGATCATTTTGAAGTCGACAGGGAGGATCGTATAGATGAGTTGTGAGACTAACGTCGGGTTCTGGATCTGGTTGTTATGAAAACGTTGCTATGAATTGTATTGACGCTGAGAGTTTTTTTTTTATGTTTTTTTTCACACATCAACTTATTGACGCTACATGCAAACTTTGTGAATTCATCCAGAAGCGGTGCGTATTATTTGTGTGTTGGAAGTTAATTGACAATTAGTGTGTCGAAACTTATAAAATCAGATAAAAGTTGAGCAGTTTGAGTGCTCTTCGAGGGTTAGGTTCTACTATGCGTCTACACGGGGGATTCGTACATGGTCACATGGTCACTCCGTGTTTCAGTCTGCCAAGGTGAAGACGACATACAAGACTTTGGACGATGTGTTGAAGGAGGGCGGAGGCAACGCGGCCACCAGACCGATCGGGGGAGGGGCCGGTGTGAAGGTGGGGAGAGGGGAGGAAGAGAGAGAGAGAGAGAGAGAGAGAGAGAGAGAGAGAGAGACTGTTGTCGCAGGTGATTGACATGACTGGTCGCGAGCAGAAGGTGTACAGCGGCTACGATGCGTTCTCCATGAGGACCAGGTGAGTGTACGTCTGCCTTGCAATAAATCACGCGTTGTGGGCTTTCTAGCTTTCTCTCATCATGAGAAAGAGACAACAATATGCTAAGGAAGGCCTCCACTCACTCTTCTCGATACCGAGAGCCTATGCAGAAGTGAAGTGAGCCATTGGCATGAACACAGTACAACAATAAAGAAATATGGCTTTATATGGGAAGGCAAAGCAAGAGAGAGGGGGATGATTGCGTAAAGGCTAATGTCGTCCAGTTTCTTGCTCGAATCTTGCGTGGTGCTCCTCTTGATTGTTGCTTGGCGGCTTGGCCGAATCCTCCATACTTTTCGTTTGGTGGACCGAATCCTGCGCGGCATCGGTCGACACCTGCGCTGGACGCGCTCCTTACTGTGAACTGTCGTCCACAGGCTACTCACAGCCTTTCAAACATGTCGTTCAGACAGATCGTCACGTCCTCTTTGTTAGCGTATATTCTAATATCCTACTCATTCCCACCTCTCTATGCCCGAAGAGCGGTGTGCGCGTGCGCATCATCTCTTCATAACTCTTTTTGCGCGCAATGGAGAGTTTTAATAATGGAGAGTGTGTGGTTCGTGTAGAGAGCAGTAGAGTTTGTACATCAAATGCCAGTCACCACTCTGGTGCTGTACAGCCGTGATACGACTCTCAATGACACTCGCCCGCCCATTGCAGAGCGGAGAACGTGGCTGACGAGGACCGCGAGAACTTTGACATTCCCGAGCTGGTGCACAACCTGAACCTGCTGCTGGACATGACAGAGGAGGGAATCAGGAGAAACGATCAGCAGATAAGGACACTCAAGGTACGGGAGAGGAGGGAGGTGCGCAGCCAGGGGATAGAGAGATAGATGGATAGACAGACAGCCAGTGACTGACAAACAGGTACCTGACAGATAGAGAAGGGGGAGGGGGAAGAGTTTATTCGTTTCAGGACCAGACGACCGCTTTGGAGTACGATCTGAAGACGGTGGAGTCCGCATTGGAGAAGGAGGAGCGGGAAGAGAAGAGGATGCGCGAGTGCTACGAGTTGCTGGAGAGGTGCGTGGCATGGATTTTGTGGATCTGAATAGGCGTGAAGTGACGTCATCACTGTAGATTCTGGGTGCGGTAGGTATGGTAGAGGGCACGAGTGTGAAGTGTTTCGGAATGTCCCCTAATGTTCCGAATCTAGTAGACTAGCGTGAGGAGACAATAATCACGACTTTGTCATTTTTCGCGAATTTGTCAGAATTTGTCACTATTTCACAACCTCCTCTGTTGCAGTTTCTCCTCGTCCGCCTCCTCCATGAACTCCGCGCAGTTGTTGTTCCGCCGTCTGCGCGCCGACTTCCCCCACGAGTACGCGCTGCTCGGTCTGGAGGCCGTCGCCATTCCACTCGTGCTACCGCTGGTGAGTCGTTCTTTTTTTTTTGAGAGTAGGAGAATCGCTCTCATTCTTTGTAGCCATAGCCTCTCTACATTAGGGTTTTTTTTTTGCTTTTGCAAGACTTCTATGGCAATTTCAGTTGATTTTTAATCGGAATGAGGTTGCGATTGTGTCAATGGTTACTGGCCTTTAGGTGTACACTTTATTTGAATTGTGGTTGTCCGAATCTAGCGAGTACTGCGCGCGCTTGAATCACTTACCGTCAATAGGAGGCTAAATCCGGCTCCCTGTAAATATGAGGAAATTTGTTCGAAGTTACAGCATGGCTGGAGCATAACTGGATAACACTCCTTTCAGATCCGTTCGTTCTTCGCCCGCTGGAATCCGCTGTCGGCCGACGAGGTCGTGTACGGATACGGACTCATGAAGGTGAGGAGGGAGGGAGAGACAGACAGACAGACAACTCTTCGTTGCAGGAGTGGCAGGAGATTCTCCAGCCGGCGCGCTCCGGCCAGGGTGTCCTGTCTGCCAATGCTGTCTCTATGGGTGCGTAGTAGTTTATTAGATTCTGCAGTGCTTACTATGTACGTTTCACCTACCATGTAAGAATGAGGACTTTTTTTAATATTCAATATAGTGTCTGTCATTATTCTAAATTTCTGAGACATCAATTACTTATTCATATACCCAGGAGAATAATGTGGAAGTAGATCTCTTTTTGCAGACAAGCTGCCCGCGTGGGACCGTGTGTTGTGGGACGGATGGCTTCCGGCTGTGCGCAGGTGAGAGGGTGGGAGAGAGAGAGAGAGAGAGAGGGGGGGGGAAGCGAGAGAGAGAGAGAGGTTACCTGTCTCCGTTCTCAGATGCGCTCTGTCGTGGGACCCGCGCGGCGACTGCGACTCTATGCTTCGCTTCGTGGACCAATGGATGAGCCTCCTGCCCGTCTGGATACAGGAGAACCTCTTGGAACAGGTCAGAATCCGAATATTTATCTCTAATCAAGTAGCACTTGGTAAAAAAGAGAAGTAAACGCTGCTTATGGAACAGGTGAGGATAGGGAATGTGGACTGGTATGTTTCACCCTAATTATCGTAGTTGTTTTGTCTGACTAATTCGACTGACTTTTTGAGTTTAGTTTCTAGTTTCAATACTTACGGTGTGAAACTATGAGATTTTTTTTCAATTCTCGCATTATGTGCTCAAAACTCAAACATAACCTGTACATGTTCGCAATGTCCACCCGATTGCAGATCATCGTTCCCCGCCTGTCTGCCCGCGTGTCCGAGTGGGATCCGACCAGGGACCCTGTGCCCATCCACACATGGCTCCTACCATGGGGAACTGTGCTTGGCGATCGGTGGGTCACAGCTTGCATTTTACATTCGTATTGTGTGATAACGATAACTGTTCCCGGTTGGTATTGGTGGTTGGGATTTGAGGGGGATACGCATGATCCGAGGGTGTTGTAGTTTGTATGTTTCGTGATTGGCACTATTTCGACGGCGATGATTTCGATGCAATGTCTTGTATAGAAAGATTCGAGAACTTTGTTGCAAACGAGATATTTAACATAACATTACTCTTTATGACATTGTGATACCAGAGTAGATCACTTTTGCTTTTCTTCAGATTCAGCGTCAACAATTAATAATAACAATAATAATGTATTGTCTTGCAGACTGCAACCTGTGCTCTCTCCCGTCCGTCAGATGCTCGCCAAGGCACTGCGACAGTGGAACCCCCGCGATTCGAGGTGGGTGGATTCCCTTCCCTGATACGCATCCGGTAGTCGAACCCCAGCTGGAGCGTGCATCATAGGCGTTGCTGTTCTTTCAAAACGAACCATTAGTATGGAACCCGGTCAGCGACGATTTGACTCGGCGATGAAGCGTATAGAGTCGAGTCCGGACAAGTTATAATATTATTCTGGGAGATAGTTCGCCAGATTACGGTAGAAAATCGATCTACTCTCTAGTCGCATTCGATCTACCTTCTAGTCGTGAGGAGACCAAAGCGCGCGCTTTCAAACGAGAATATCGATCAAAGAAGCCGGCATGCGAATCAAAGAGGCCGCGCGACACTCGACCATTGGCCCGCGCTGTCTGGCCTCTCTCGCTCGAAACTGAGTTTCGCCAACTGACCCCGGCTGGCAATAACAGAAACTATCCACCAGGCGGCGACTATATTTGATTTGATTTGTTGAAGCGTATCTGTCACAACTCGGACACTCTCCCTTTGCAGTGCTCAATCAATCAATCAATCGTTTATCCGTATCGTTTCTATCTGAATACGGCAACACAATCATGATGATATGAAGCATACAGTAGTGCCTTAAGATATGTATGTATCTTTGCAGTGCTCTGGCGATGATCGTCCCCTGGCAGGGAGTGTGGGCTGCCGCCACGATGGCCGCCTTCCTCGCACAGAACATCGTCCCCAAGCTCGCCCATTCACTCAAGCTCATGAACCTCGACCCCACCGCCAACACGTGAGTCGGGGCGGAGCTTGCGGGGGCGGGGCCTAGACATTATCTGTGCAGCAAGTACGAGGAGTGGCAGGCGTGTGTCGACTGGCTGCAGCTGATCTCTCCGGATGTGATTTCGAGCATGCTCGGACAGGCGTTCTTCCCCCGGGTGAGTGGGGGCGGGGCTCAGGATGTGGCAGTGTCCTCTTGGCTTGTTGCATTTCTTCTTTTCCGCACCTGTTAGTGATTATGAAGCTGTAGAGTGTATTTATTCGAAACAATTGTTTTAAAATATTTAGAGTGGATTATTATGTTTCACAAAATTTCCAAAAACAATTATGGAAATTTTACACTGATGTAAAAGACATTATTTTTTTTTAATTACCGTGAGATTGTCTTTCTTCAATGATTGGTGACATTATTACTCACTCATTCAGTTGATGCTTAGGATGTTTTTCGTCATATAATTTCCTCCTGCAGTGGCTGGAGACGCTTCACATGTGGTGCGACGCTGCCGGCGCCTCTCTGAACGAGATCAAGCAGTGGTACATGGAGTGGCAGCGACGGGTGCCCCCACAACTGGCAAACCATCCCGCGGTCAAGGGTGGGTGGCGGAGTTCTAGAAGACAGACTGACAGATAGAAGCACATCAGTTTGTGTCATGGTAGTGTGTAGATGAAAATTCACAATGGATCCCCTTTTCAGAGCACCTCCGCCTGGGTCTGGTGGCGATTGGAGAGTCGTCTCGCGGGGTGCGCGTGTCTGGCAGGGGCGTGTCTCTCCCCACCGCCCCGGCCCCGCCCCATCTGGTCCCGCCCATGGAGAGGCGGCGGGAGGAGACGAGGACACAACAGCTCAGTCTCAAGGATGTGGTCGAGATGACGGCTGCCAAGCATGGACTGACATACATGCCACAGAACAACCGACAGAGGGACGGCAAGCAGGTGAGAGAGAGAGAGGGAGAGAGAGAGAGAGAGAGAGAGAGAGAGAGGGAGAGACGGGAAATAGATGGGGTGGGAGTCTTTGTCCAGAAGATGTACGTTTCTGATGTTTCATTAATTAATCAAGTGCACTCTGTTTCAGTTAGTTTCACTTCGGTCGAATGTAATAAACACGTTAACGAAGGGAATTGTAATAGTCTGAGAATGAGGCTCTTTTTCAGGTGTACTGGTTCGGCGCGCAGTCTATCTACATGGACGGAGGCCTGGTGTACCTGCTGGACACGCAGACATTCGACTGGCACCCCGTTTCAATCGATCAACTCATACAAGCCGCGGTCGTCGTCAAAATGTAGACGGGAGAGCGCTGTGGTACTGTAATACTGTATGTCTCTATTCCGGTGTGTATTGGAACGTGTTATTGTTACTTATTTATTATAGTGGTGAGAATAAATGTGTATCAATGGTGAGTGTTGTTATCGGTATATCTCAATCAGTCTGAACAGCATCGCTGGCATGCGTGTGGGATATGGGTGATACATCCACAACAGTTGAATAATGCAGGTGACTGAAAAAGTATGAGATGACATTTGTTTGACAGTGCAATGTTGTCAGTAATTCTGCTTTGGTATGTACATATTATGTCTCGTTTTCATGATACGATAATAAATTTGTCATTTTTTCAATAAACTACGTATATTGTCGCTCACCTTTCTGTCGATTTCAGGATTGGTTGGGGCGGGTTGGAGAAGAGCATCCTGATGACGATTATTTATTTAGAGTCTAATGATAAGTCTTTTATACCACTATTCTGGTGGGGTCGATGGGTTCGTGGGTGAGATGACGAGGCGACGTGAATGTAGATGTAGGGTGGGCGTTCGAGGAGAGTAGAAGAATAATGAGACAGACAGACGTGAATAGCATGTTTGCATGAAAGCTTCATGTTGAATTCAGCATTTTATATGGTATTTTATACGCTTGGCATTTGACGTATCAGTGAGTCATTCGGAATGAGTTAGGGAGAAGATGACATTTGAACGCTTATCGTAGCAACATCGTCTTACTGTTAGGAACTGATGAACATTAATGACCGGACTCACTCATCTCATAGATTGTTTTCTATTACTTTATGCGTTTTTCGTTATTGTTTGGGCGTTCTGTGAGTGTTGTTTGTTGCGATGTTGCCGATAAATTGATGAATCATGCCTATGTATTTTTTAATATTTATGAAACATTTCCACTAAACAATTTAAATATATAATGTATCGAAAAGTAGTTGACGGATATCATGAAGCGGTGTCGAAACTATCGGCAGTGAGTTGTTGATAGTAGTGCATGGATCGAATCACACTTTCAGGAATCTGAAGCACGAAGACTGTATGATGTGAGATGGAAAGCACTCACGTTCTGAATGGAAGCGTTCTTTCTGCTGTCAGAATCCGAGCACACGCCGGTCCAGTAGCAAATCCAATCCGAGAAATATGCCACCCTCGTGTATTCTGGCGCTCGGTCATCCATCACTCCTAACGTATCTGAGAAGCTAATTTATTGAAGTACATGTACATAGTAATCAACCTTTTTTTATATAAATTATTATTATTTTTATTTTTATTTTTATGGGTGATTGGCTTACATTTACACCCTCCCGGGCCATTCGATACCACTCCTACCAGCTTGCGTCGACCATCCGCCATAGTCTAAAATGAATACGTTCAAAATTGCAAATCAAAATAATAAAATGCGATTCCTATGTCTACTTTATACATTATTACTTGATTCTGAATTACGGTAAATGGCTATACGGTACTTGGGAATACAGCTATACGGTAACTGGGTGTACGGTAATTGGTGTATTTTTACCAATTACCAGAACGAAGTTGTTTGAGATGCCTCTTTCTTAGACTACAAACTTTTCAAAGATAGTTGTTTGATATGTCTCGTTGTTTGAAATGGCATGGTGTTAGAATTGGGAGGATAACCTTGTGATTGAATGTGATACCTCGTAGAGTCCTCCGCCGCTGTCGCCGACACATGCGTCACTTGGGCCGGGGGAAAGCCTGGATGACACTGTCTTCCTCCCGCAGCATGTCCACCAAGGCAACGCGCAACGTCGGCGAGTAGTCTAAAACCACATATAGCCTGCGCCAGAACGATAGTTTTCGATCTACCTCGCTTGCAGTTCGAAATACGGTGCTATAACCCTCTGCCTCTCTGGTTTTGCGCGCTTTGGCGAGAGCTGAATCTCCGTCTTTCCTCTGATCTACCCCACCGCGCGCAACTTATTGCGATCATAGAACTATAGCTATAGTTATGTTTTAGATCAGAGCAAGACAGGCGAGTCAGGAGTCATGAGCGCAAGAAAGGCACACACCATTCTAAATATTGTAATTTGATATTCTATCACGTGACAGTCGTCGTTCTTGTACGAAATTTAGGGTGGTGTTTCTTTAAAGCACCGTGTTCGGGACTACAAGCGATGTAGATGGGTGGCCCCTCCAGCGCGAGAGTCCCCATTACCCATTATACGTGATGCGATTTTCTTGCAACTTTTCACGGGACACATGGATAAGTGAGGGAAATGCCTACGCCCGGAAATGTCTCGCTCGTTCTCGCACCTATCTCCTTGTCGCCTCCGCCGTTGGCTGTGCTTCCCCAGCCGACTACGGTCAGCTGTTGCGAGGACGTGTGACTCGCATCGGGAAGACACGCGTAGTCCATAGAAGCCGCCTCAAGAGATTATTGTATAGATCTATTTCCGTGATTGCACAACGCACCTTTTCCAAGACAACCAAAGCGATGTCATACGCATAACTGACAGGGTCATAGAGTTTCGGAATCACTAGCTGAATGATTTTCTTTGAATAATCATAACGGTTCGTTTGAAACCTTCTTGATTTTGCGATACTTGGGAGTGTCCGAGTGTCATCGCTGTCGCACGAAGGCGAACATATAGTTCCGAATCCGATATAGAGATCACTATAATAAACGTTCGCACAAGTGGATACATTCGATGATACACATACATACCTATCATATTCACCCTGATCATCAACGAAACAGTGTGCAGCTGAGATGACATGTGTGGGCGAGATGAGAGTAGCGCCGCAGTGATGTGTCCAAGTGGTGCCTTCACCATCATTCGATCCTAGGTCCAATATACATTATGAGACTTCGCCGCGCTGTCCAATTAAAACAATTCCAGTCTAGAATAGGAGACCAAACTGGTTTCGTTCAAATTGTTACCTCAAACTTATCCACACTTTGTTGTTGTCTAATACATATTTTAAAAACAACAAATATTCTGTGAGTTCGTACCGTAAAGCAGCGACACTTGCGACGGGAACTCGTTCTGTCTCGCTAGTCGGCCGTTGAGTATGAGAGCTCGGGAACTTCGTTGCAGCTGCTTCTCATATGTATGCTTGCCACATGTCTCTTTCAAGTATTCCGAAAATTGGTCACTGTAGACGGCGCTAAAATCATTCATGTAATCAGCTGAATCGTTTTGGACTACTCAAAACTTACCTGGCAGCACCGAACAGTAGTGTTAACATTACAATTTGAGGCGGCATGTCTTCTGTCGTGGGACCCGCGCGGCGACTGCGACTCTATGCTTCGCTTCGTGGACCAATGGATGAGCCTCCTGCCCGTCTGGATACAGGAGAACCTCTTGGAACAGGTCAGAATCCGAATATTTATCTCTAATCAAGTAGCACTTGGTAAAAAAGAGAAGTAAACGCTGCTTATGGAACAGGTGAGGATAGGGAATGTGGACTGGTATGTTTCACCCTAATTATCGTAGTTGTTTTGTCTGACTAATTCGACTGACTTTTTGAGTTTAGTTTCTAGTTTCAATACTTGCGGTGTGAAACCATGAGATTTTTTTCAATTCTCGCATTATGTGCTCATAACTCAAACATAACCTGTACATGTTGGCAATGTCCACCCGATTGCAGATCATCGTTCCCCGCCTGTCTGCCCGCGTGTCCGAGTGGGATCCGACCAGGGACCCCGTGCCCATCCACACATGGCTCCTACCATGGGGAACTGTGCTTGGCGATCGGTGGGTCACAGCTTGCATTTTACATTCGTATTGTGTGATAACGATAACTGTTCCCGGTTGGTATTGGTGGTTGGGATTTGAGGGGGATACGCATGATCCGAGGGTGTTGTAGTTTGTATGTTTCGTGATTGGCACTATTTCGACGGCGATGATTTCGATGCAATGTCTTGTATAGAAAGATTCGAGAACTTTGTTGCAAACGAGATATTTAACATAACATTACTCTTTATGACATTGTGATACCAGAGTAGATCACTTTTGCTTTTCTTCAGATTCAGCGTCAACAATTAATAATAACGATAATAATGTATTGTCTTGCAGACTGCAACCTGTGCTCTCTCCCGTCCGTCAGATGCTCGCCAAGGCACTGCGACAGTGGAACCCCCGCGATTCGAGGTGGGTGGATTCCCTTCCCTGATACGCATCCGGTAGTCAAACCCCAGCTGGAGCGTGCATCATAGGCGTTGCTGTTCTTTCAAAACGAACCATTAGTATGGAACCCGGTCAGCGACGATTTGACTCGGCGATGAAGCGTATAGAGTCGAGTCCGGACAAGTTATTTGATTTGATTTGTTGAAGCGTATCTGTCACAACTCGGACACTCTCCCTTTGCAGTGCTCAATCAATCAATCAATCGTTTATCCGTATCGTTTCTATCTGAATATGGCAACACAATCATGATGATATGAAGAATACAGTAGTGCATTAAGATATGTATGTATCTTTGCAGTGCTCTGGCGATTATCGTCCCCTGGCAGGGAGTGTGGGCTGCCGCCACGATGGCCGCCTTCCTCGCACAGAACATCGTCCCCAAGCTCGCCCATTCACTCAAGCTCATGAACCTCGACCCCACCGCCAACACGTGAGCCGGGGCGGAGCTTGCGGGGGCGGGGCCTAGACATTGTCTTTGCAGCAAGTACGAGGAGTGGCAGGCGTGTGTCGACTGGCTGCAGCTGATCTCTCCGGATGTGATTTCCAGCATGCTCGGACAGGCGTTCTTCCCCCGGGTGAGTGGGGGCGGGGCTTGGGGATGTGACAGTGTTGGGTTGTTGCATTTCTTCTTTTCCGCGCCTGTTAGTGAATATGAAGCTGTAGAGTGTATTTATTCGAAACAAATGTTTTAAAATATTTAGAGTCGATTATTATGTTTCACAGAATTTCTAAAAACAATTATGGAAATTTTACACTAATGTAAAAGACATTTAGTGAATAAATCTCACGGTAATTTAAAAAAAAAATTGTTGTGTCTTTTTTCAATGACTGGAGACCTTATTACTCACTCACCCCGCCTAAGTTATTTTTCGTCATATAATTTTCTCTTTCAGTGGCTGGAGACGCTTCACATGTGGTGCGACGCTGCCGGCGCCTCTCTGAACGAGATCAAGCAGTGGTACATGGAGTGGCAACGGAGGGTGCCCCCACAGCTGGCAAACCATCCCGCGGTCAAGGGTGGGTGGTGGAGTTCTAGAAGACAGACTGACACATAGAAACACATCAGTTTGTGTCATGGTAGTGTGTAGATGAAAATTCACAATGGATCCCCTTTTCAGAGCACCTCCG
Source organism: Rhabditoides inermis (assembly GCA_963966185.1). Classification (NCBI taxonomy): domain Eukaryota; kingdom Metazoa; phylum Nematoda; class Chromadorea; order Rhabditida; family Rhabditidae; genus Rhabditoides; species Rhabditoides inermis. The sequence goes on along the minus strand of CAWZYM010000286.1, from coordinate 17,143 downwards.
CCTGGGTCTGGTGGCGATTGGAGAGTCGTCTCGCGGGGTGCGCGTGTCTGGCAGGGGCGTGTCTCTCCCCACCGCCCCGGCCCCGCCCCCTCTGGTCCCGCCCATGGAAAGGCGGCGGGAGGAGACGAGGACACAACAGCTCAGTCTCAAGGATGTGGTCGAGATGACGGCTGCCAAGCATGGACTGACATACATGCCACAGAACAACCGACAGAGGGACGGCAAGCAGGTGAGAGAGAGAAGAGAGAGATAGAGAGAGAGAGAGAGGGAGAGAGAGAAAGAGAAAGAGAGAGAGAGAGAGAGGGAGAGAGAGAGAGAGAGACGGGAGAGACGGGAGATAGATGGGGTGGGGCTGTTTGTCCAGAAGATGTACGTTTCTGATGATGTTTCATGTGTTAATCAAGTGCACTGTGTTTCAATCAGTTTCGCTTCAGTCGAATTTAATAGACACGTTAACGAGGGGAGTTGAAATAGTCTGAGAATGAAGCTCTTGTTCAGGTGTACTGGTTCGGCGCGCAGTCTATCTACATGGACGGAGGCCTGGTGTACCTGCTGGACACACAGACATTCGACTGGCACCCCGTTTCAATCGATCAACTCATACAAGCAGCTGTCGTCGTCAAAATGTAGACGGGAGAGCACTGTGGTACTGTAATACTGTATGCCACTATTCCGGTGTGTATTGGAACGTGTTATTGTTACTTATTTATTATAGTGATGAGAATAAATGTGTATCAATGGCGAGTGTTGTTATCGGATTATCTCAATCAGTCTGAGTGAACAACATCGCTGGCATGCGTGTGGGATATGGGTGATACATCCACAACAGTTGAATAATGCAGGTGACTGAAAAAGTACGAGATGACATTTGTTTGACAGTGCAATGTTGTCAGTAATTCACCTTTCTGTCGATTTCAGGATTGGTTCTAGAAGTTTCCAGGAGAGTCTAATGAAAAGTCTAGTATACCACGATTCTGGTGGGGTCGATGGGTTCGTGGGTGAGATGGCGAGGCGAAGTGAATTAGACAACAACAAAGTGTGGATAAGTTTGAAGTAACAAGTTGAACAAAACCAGTTTCGACTCCTATTCTAGACTGGAATTGTTTTAATTGGACAGCGCGGCGGAGTCTCATCAGTAGGAACCGCTAGACAAACACATAACATGCAAACGTACAACAACACGACATAAATGTTTAGTGTAGAACTTGTCAGAAGAGAAGAGGAAGAAGGGAGTATAGAATCCATATAGGCGAAATAGTCGAAGCGAGTGAAAAGAAAAGTAGACAGTGAATATGCAGCGGCTGCGAGCGTGAGTGGTCAGTATGGCACGGGTCAGGTCAAGGGAATGAGAGAGAGAGGGAAGGATGTGGGCATGAGGGGGCGGAGCGGACTGACCCCGCACGCCACTGTTCCCGCCCGATCAGCGAATGATAGCGAGAACGTCGTCGATACGTTTCAAACCAAGTTTCAATAAAACGGTTCTGTTTTGCATTATGACTTTCGAAAATTCTTTCTCAATCAGTGCTTTCGGATATTCATTTTTGGAAAAGGTTTCCACTAGTTGTTTGCAACGGTTTTTGAACGTTAATTTTTCGGTGCAAGTTCTAAAGATTCGTATAACTTCACCACGTAGTGTATTAATACCAATGGATGTTTTAATATTTGATTTATAATTTGGGTAGCGCACTACTTCGAAATTATAATCATCGGTTTTGTTATATAATTCAATTTTGAATCTCCTGTCGTTTTTATTTATATTCAGATCAAGAAATATTGCATTTTGTGAATCGGTGTTTGTTTGTTCCAATGTGAGAGAGTTGTGGTAAATATTGTTAGTGATGTCACTGAGAACAGATGTTTGAGGATCATGAACGATTAACAAATCATCCATGTATCTGAATGCATTAAAACCAAATTTGAAAGATGGTTCGTGTTTTTTGATATACGCAAACTCCATGTAAGATAGTGTTAAATCAGCAATAGACGGAGAAGCGTTGTTTCCTTGTGGAATGCCAGATGTTTGTTTGAAGAGTTTATTGCCATATACTGCGAAGCTGTTTTCCAGAACGTATTGTATTAAGTATTTTACGTCTATAGACGAATATGATCTTTGATTCGGTTTGTAATCGTTAGAGTAGTAAGTTTTGTTATATCCGACATTTATATTATCTTTACCGCTGTTATTGTAACATAGGTCAATAAGTTGGAACATATTACTCATGACTATGTCATGTGGTAAATTAGTGAATAGACTAGAAAAATCAGCACAATATAGTTCTTTTGATGACACATCTCTTATTTTCATAAGTGTGTCTATAGTTGTTAGACTATTCTTTATCGACCAGTAAATTTTAGTTTTGTTACGTTGTTTTATTAGGTTACAGTAGTTATTAAAGTGATTTTTGATATGAACAAGAATTGATTGCAATTCCAGAGAAATAGGCTTCAAACTGCTGTTAAATGCACCGGTAATGAATCTGAATTTAATTGGGTTTTTATGCATTTTCGGAATAGCATAAATTCTTGGTAATGTTATATTATCGGACTCCATTTTTAATCGCAAGGTGTTTGTTTGAACAATGTGCCTTTTGAGGATATCGTTAATTGATTCTTTATCATACACGGAATAAGTAACGTTTTGATTTGTAATTGTATTTTGAATCGGATCGAAACCCAACTCTTTATTCATGATGATCAGGTATAACTTTTTGCAGGTTAGAGCAAAATTTCCACTTGCTTTATCGATTTGTGTGATAACAAAGTTAGAGTGCAAGTCCTTTACTGCTGATTTTGAAACGCTAATTGATTGCTGTTCATTGTTATCGTATTCCTCATCTAATCTTTTATGAATTTTGTTCATAATATTAAAAGAAAAATTCTGAAACACAGTTGTTTCAATTTTATAAGTTTTCATGAGTAATTCTAAATGTTTGGTTGTGTACTTTTGCAGCATTTCATAAATCTCGATTTTATTACATTGAGAATAGTTTCTAAATTTTGTTCCTTTTAGCATTAGTTGTCTCAGATTGTGGTCTGAAATAATATTCAGGTCACCTGTGACTACATGGTTATGATGTGAATCTTTGAATTTATGATAAGTAGTATCACATTGACATTTCGATGACAGTATGTCTTTTATTTTCTCGGAAGTGAGCGATTTCAGAAAACTGTTATAGTTACATAGGAAGGAAGATATGGGCATGTCATACTTGTAGAGAACTCTTGTTCGTAGTATAGGTTTATTAGCCATAAACTTTTCTTTGCAGACCGTTTTTCGGAATTCTCTGTTAATTATTTTTCCTATATTAATGTTTTCCATAAAGTTTCCTTTGTAGTCAATTTGAAGGTTATGAAATTTCTCATCAGCATTTCTATGCGTTTTATCTTTCATTAGATATTTAGAAGTGAAAGCAAATAATTTCATCTGAATTGGATGTTCTAGTTGCTTGAATTCATCATTGTTAATCATGTATTCGAGTATCGAAATAATTGTATGCTTGTTTAATGATTTGAAATATCGACAAAGATCAATTTTACTTTTTTGAGTAAATTGATCAATGACTTCATTTATATGAATAATTGAATGCTTTTTGTGTTTCCTTTTACCATGGCTTTTTCTTTCTTTCGTTTTAATTGTCATTGAAAAGTACGGTTGGGATTTTATATTGCAGGTTGATATGTTTGTATCTGAAATATTTCCAAATCCTTTTATCTGATCGTTCAAACCAAGGGGATAAGCAGTAACCATCATTCGAATCCAGAATTGTTCTTTACCGTGAAGAATTGTTTTGTCAGAATTTTCATCCAAACTGTCTAATATATGAATTGTGAAATCTTCAGGATCGTGGTCAGACAGCTTGAAATGTTTGCTCAGGTAAGTGTTCAGGATGTCCTTTTTAAAACTGTGCCGGTGTGCAGACATTCGTTGTTTTACAGAAGTCGTTGTTTCACCAATGTACTGCAAACCACATTTATTACAAGTTATCATGTAGATAAGATTTTTGGAACTACAAGAAGTATAATTTGACTTATTCGTTTGTAAGACATGTCCCGTTACAGAACTTGTCACAACATTTTCAAAGTTTATTTTCGGACAAATCACACAACGCGTCTTTCCACACGGGTTTCCGCAGTTTGTGTTTTCATATGGTAATTGAATAGCATATTTTCCACGTTCTTTTCGCCTCTCAAACTGGTTGAGGGTAAAATATGAGATCTCTTTGTTGTTGTTGGTTGGTGTGTAAGGCCCACCACGGCCATAGTTTGTTGGAGATGCCTACTCCAGAGGGGTGACACGGCGGGCTATTAGAAGAGTGAATGGATAGTGTGAGTGAATGATCAAGTGGAGTGACCCTACCTCGACACTACATGCAGGCTTGGCGACGGGGGCCGTGTCACCGTGACAACTAAGCCATTCCTCCCGAGGGAGCCCCGTGCTACTATAACCTCAAACTGCATGTAGCCGGTTTGCGGGATAGCTGGATCCCCAAGGTGACCTTCCTCGGTGATATGAAAAGATTCGTAGTGCTGCTGGGTGTGTCCAATTCTAACACCTCCTCTAAGCACTTGTTTGGTATGAAAAGATTCGGGTGCGTCCCTGCCTTAAGCAGTCGCGATTATGTTTACAAGAAAACTGATTGATATTGATAAAAAAGGGGTGATTGTTGGTTTGAAAATGGTTTCAAAGAGACGAAAAGAGATCATTGTCGGAATAGAGAGGTCGTGGCATTAAGCCAATGTGGATCATATGTAAATGTCTGGAAAAATCGATTAATCGATAAAATCGAACTTTGGGTTGTTTTCAAGTGTAGCCCGAAGGGGCAGATATAGTAGACTCAAATAGAGTCAATAGATCAGGTCCAAATAGGACCTAGTGGTGGGGTGGCTCAAAATGAGAGCCTGGGTGATCCAAAGGATCGTTGTTGTACACAAGCATGTGTGAGAATGAGCGAATGCGAATGATTATATAGCGAAAACATAGATAAACAGCGACAAGGACAAACAAAGAAAGCCATAAAGGCAATAATTATCGATTGAATGGGGACGGCTCGCCGAGGAGAGAGGGCATACGCCTCTCATCAATCCAAGGCTACCGACGACAAAAATTAGACAACAACAAAGTGTGGATAAGTTTGAAGTAACAAGTTGAACAAAACCAGTTTCGACTCCTATTCTAGACTGGAATTGTTTTAATTGGACAGCGCGGCGGAGTCTCATCAGTAGGAACCGCTAGACAAACACATAACATGCAAACGTACAACAACACGACATAAATGTTTAGTGTAGAACTTGTCAGAAGAGAAGAGGAAGAAGGGAGTATAGAATCCATATAGGCGAAATAGTCGAAGCGAGTGAAAAGAAAAGTAGACAGTGAATATGCAGCGGCTGCGAGCGTGAGTGGTCAGTATGGCACGGGTCAGGTCAAGGGAATGAGAGAGAGAGGGAAGGATGTGGGCATGAGGGGGCGGAGCGGACTGACCCCGCACGCCACTGTTCCCGCCCGATCAGCGAATGATAGCGAGAACGTCGTCGATACGTTTCAAACCAAGTTTCAATAAAACGGTTCTGTTTTGCATTATGACTTTCGAAAATTCTTTCTCAATCAGTGCTTTCGGATATTCATTTTTGGAAAAGGTTTCCACTAGTTGTTTGCAACGGTTTTTGAACGTTAATTTTTCGGTGCAAGTTCTAAAGATTCGTATAACTTCACCACGTAGTGTATTAATACCAATGGATGTTTTAATATTTGATTTATAATTTGGGTAGCGCACTACTTCGAAATTATAATCATCGGTTTTGTTATATAATTCAATTTTGAATCTCCTGTCGTTTTTATTTATATTCAGATCAAGAAATATTGCATTTTGTGAATCGGTGTTTGTTTGTTCCAATGTGAGAGAGTTGTGGTAAATATTGTTAGTGATGTCACTGAGAACAGATGTTTGAGGATCATGAACGATTAACAAATCATCCATGTATCTGAATGCATTAAAACCAAATTTGAAAGATGGTTCGTGTTTTTTGATATACGCAAACTCCATGTAAGATAGTGTTAAATCAGCAATAGACGGAGAAGCGTTGTTTCCTTGTGGAATGCCAGATGTTTGTTTGAAGAGTTTATTGCCATATACTGCGAAGCTGTTTTCCAGAACGTATTGTATTAAGTATTTTACGTCTATAGACGAATATGATCTTTGATTCGGTTTGTAATCGTTAGAGTAGTAAGTTTTGTTATATCCGACATTTATATTATCTTTACCGCTGTTATTGTAACATAGGTCAATAAGTTGGAACATATTACTCATGACTATGTCATGTGGTAAATTAGTGAATAGACTAGAAAAATCAGCACAATATAGTTCTTTTGATGACACATCTCTTATTTTCATAAGTGTGTCTATAGTTGTTAGACTATTCTTTATCGACCAGTAAATTTTAGTTTTGTTACGTTGTTTTATTAGGTTACAGTAGTTATTAAAGTGATTTTTGATATGAACAAGAATTGATTGCAATTCCAGAGAAATAGGCTTCAAACTGCTGTTAAATGCACCGGTAATGAATCTGAATTTAATTGGGTTTTTATGCATTTTCGGAATAGCATAAATTCTTGGTAATGTTATATTATCGGACTCCATTTTTAATCGCAAGGTGTTTGTTTGAACAATGTGCCTTTTGAGGATATCGTTAATTGATTCTTTATCATACACGGAATAAGTAACGTTTTGATTTGTAATTGTATTTTGAATCGGATCGAAACCCAACTCTTTATTCATGATGATCAGGTATAACTTTTTGCAGGTTAGAGCAAAATTTCCACTTGCTTTATCGATTTGTGTGATAACAAAGTTAGAGTGCAAGTCCTTTACTGCTGATTTTGAAACGCTAATTGATTGCTGTTCATTGTTATCGTATTCCTCATCTAATCTTTTATGAATTTTGTTCATAATATTAAAAGAAAAATTAATGTAGACCCCACCCCCCCTAATGTAGATGTAGGGTGGGCGTTCGAGGAGAGTAGAAGAATATAAAAACAGACAGACGTGAATAGCATGCTTGCATGGAAGCTTGTGGTATCAGTGAGTCATTAGGAATGTGTTAGGGAGAAGATGACATTTGAACGCTAATCGTAGCAACATCGTATTAGTGTTGCTGAACATTAATGACCGGGCTCACTCTGTTAGGACTTGATGAACATTAATGACCGGGCTCACTCATCTCATTGATTGTTTTCTATTACTTTATGTGTTTTTCGTTATAATACTAATAAGTTTATGTTTCGGCGTTCTGTGAGTGTTGTTTGTTGCGATGTCGCCGATAAATTGATAAATCATGCCTATATATTTTTGTAATATTTATGAAACATTTCCACTGAACAATTTAATTATATAATGTATCAAAAAGTAGTTGACGAATTTCATGGAGCGGTGTCAAAACTATCGGCAGTGAGTCGTTGAGAGTAGTGCATGGAGCGAATCACTCTTTCAGGAATCTGAAGCACGAAGGCTGTATGATGTGAGATGGAAAGCACTCACGTTCTGAATGGAAGCGTTCTTTCTGCTGTCAGAATCCGAGCACACGCCGGTCCAGTAGCAAATCCAATCCGAGAAATATGCCACCCTCGTGTATTCTGGCGCTCGGTCATCCATCACTCCTAACGGATCTGAGAAGCTAATATTTGGAGTACATGTACATAGTAATCAACTTATTATTATTATTATTATTATTATTATTATTATTATTATTATTATTATTATTATTATTATTATTATTATTATTATTATTATTATTATTATTATTATTATTATGAGTGATTGGCTTACATTTACACCCTCCCGGGCCATTCGACACCACTCCTACCAGCTTGCGTCGACCATCCGCCATAGTCTAAAATGAATACGTTCAAAAAAATAAAAATAAATAATAAAAGGCGATTCCTATGTCTACTTTATACATTATTACTTGATTCTGAATTACGGTAACTGGCTATACGGTACTTGGAAATACAGCTATACGGTAACTGGGTGTACGGTAATTGGTGTATAGGACATCGTAAATTACCAGAACGAAGTTGTTCGAGATGCCTCTTTCTTAAATTACAAACTTTTCAAAGATAGTTGTTTGGTATGTCCCGTTGTTTGAAATGACATGGTGTTAAAAATGGGAGGATAACCTTGTGATTGAATGTGATACCTCGTAGAGTCCCCCGCCGCTGTCGCCGACACATGCGTCACTGGGGCCGGGGAAAGCCTGGATGACACTGTCTTCCTCCCGCAGCCGGTCCACCAAGGCAACGCGCAACGTCGGCGAGTAGTCTACAACCATATATAGCATGCGCCAGAAATAGTTTTCGATCTACCTCGCTTGCAGTTCGAAACACGGTGCTATAACACTCTGCCTCTCTGGTTTTGCGCGATAGCTGAATCTCCGTCTTTCCTCTGATCTACCCCACCGCGCGCAACTTATTGCGATCATAGAACTATAGTTATAGTTATGTTTTAGATCAGAGCAAGACAGGCGAGTCAGGAGTCATGAGCGCAAGAAAGGCACACACCATTCTAAATATTGTAATTTGATATTCTATCACGTGACAGTCGTCGTTCTTGTACGAAATTTAGGGTGGTGTTTCTTTAAAGCACCGTGTTCGGGACTACAAGCGATGTAGATGGGTGGCCCCTCCAGCGCGAGAGTCCCCATTACCCATTATACGTGATGCGATTTTCTTGCAACTTTTCACGGGACACATGGATAAGTGAGGGAAATGCCTACGCCCGGAAATGTCTCGCTCGTTCTCGCACCTATCTCCTTGTCGCCTCCGCCGTTGGCTGTGCTTCCCCAGCCGACTACGGTCAGCTGTTGCGAGGACGTGTGACTCGCATCGGGAAGACACGCGTAGTCCATAGAAGCCGCCTCAAGAGATTATTGTATAGATCTATTTCCGTGATTGCACAACGCACCTTTTCCAAGACAACCAAAGCGATGTCATACGCATAACTGACAGGGTCATAGAGTTTCGGAATCACTAGCTGAATGATTTTCTTTGAATAATCATAACGGTTCGTTTGAAACCTTCTTGATTTTGCGATACTTGGGAGTGTCCGAGTGTCATCGCTGTCGCACGAAGGCGAACATATAGTTCCGAATCCGATATAGAGATCACTATAATAAACGTTCGCACAAGTGGATACATTCGATGATACACATACATACCTATCATATTCACCCTGATCATCAACGAAACAGTGTGCAGCTGAGATGACATGTGTGGGCGAGATGAGAGTAGCGCCGCAGTGATGTGTCCAAGTGGTGCCTTCACCATCATTCGATCCTAGGTCCAATATACATATGAGACTTTGCCGCGCTGTCCAATTAAAACAATTCCAGTCTAGAATAGGAGACCAAACTGGTTTCGTTCAAATTGTTACCTCAAACTTATCCACACTTTGTTGTTGTCTAATACATATTTTAAAAACAACAAATATTCTGTGAGTTCGTACCGTAAAGCAGCGACACTTGCGACGGGAACTCGTTCCGTCTCGCTAGTCGGCCGTTGAGTATGAGAGCTCGGGAACTTCGTTGCAGCTGCTTCTCATATGTATGCTTGCCACATGTCTCTTTCAAGTATTCCGAAAATTGGTCACTGTAGACGGCGCTAAAATCATTCATGTAATCAGCTGAATCGTTTTGGATTACTCAAAACTTACCTGGCAGCACCGAACAGTAGTGTTAACATTACAATTTGAGGCGGCATGTCTGCGACTGCGTATTGTGTGTTGTGAGTATTGGCTTATATGGCCGGCAGTATCAATCACTCATCTAACGACTGTACGTTTTCGCGCATGTATCATGCAAACTAATTGCGAATCGTGATGAACAATGATGACACTGAAGAAAAAAAAACTCTTTCAGAAAAAAATTATACTTGGTTTGGCTCGCTGTGAAAAATGCACTAGTACTATTTGCTTCACAAGCAAACGTATTGTTTATCGTCAAAAGCAATGTCGTTAAATCATTTAGTTTTTAATTACGACACTTTAACGTCCTCAACTGCAAACAGTTCAATGAAAATAAATCAAGCAGTTGACATTATTTTTGTCGAATTACATGCGGCGCGCAGCGGATTTGAGGATAAGAGCCTCCTGATGACGATTATTTATTTAGAGTCTGATGATAATTCTATTATACCACGATTCTGGTAGGGTCGATGGGTTTGTGGGTGAGATGACGAGGCGACGTGATGTTGGAAAGGCTGTTGAAGAGAGTAGAATAGATAAGAGGCAGACGGACATGAATTGCATGTTTGTATGGAAACATAGTGCTGATTTCGGCGTCTTATATCAACGCTTGACATTTGACGTATCAGTGAGTGGTTGTGTCGCGAAGATCATGACATCGTATCAATATCAACATCATACTCCTGTTACCGACTGATGAGCGATCGGACTCTCAGAAAATACACCGAAACTGATATGAATTGTTTTTATGATAACAAAGTGATAAAAAAGTGAGCGAATTTTTTTAAACAAAGTGCAATGCTTTTCTCTCGAATTCACGTACATCCCTTCCTCTCTCATTTCTCGATTCAACACTTCATAAACTGTGTTTGTTTTTGCGATTGAAAAAAAAACTTGAAAACTTCCCTCACTTTTTTCTCTTCGAATTAAATCGATTGGAAATTAGTTTATCGATAATAATGTATACACGTGTGCATCTACTCCTTCTCTTGTTTCTTCTTGACCGTGATCTCCTCTTGTATTCCATCCGAGGGGGAGAGTCGGCGGGTGATGGCAGTCCGCGGTGACTCATCCACAGCCTTCTTAGAGAACGTCGGCTCGTCGTTGCGCTGACGCTCGTCCACTGGAGAGAGGGAATGAGAGAGAGAGAGAGAGGGAGAGAGAGAGAGAGGGAGAGAGAGAGAGAAAGAGAGAGAGAGAGAGAGAGAGAGAGAGAGAGAGAGACCCACCATAGGTGTACTCGAATGTGAACTGCATTCCGCTCTGTCTCGTGAATGCGATGAGAGCGATTACGTTTCCTCGGGAGACGATGCGTCGCTGCACTCCGTCCGAGCAGCAGAACCTAGGACACGCCTATTGGCCACGCCCACTCAAGCCCCGCCCCGCACCTGTATCCGGTGGTGCGCATGTCTCCGCTCATCTTGAGCTCGGCGGCGTCCTCGTAGCAGCCCTCGATACACTTCCCGCCCACTTTCAATACGTTCACCAGGATTCGCTTCCCGGCAGGCGCCTGTAGAAAGGACCATGACTAGACCGACGAGATTTTGAAAAAAGATTCCATTGGAAATTTCGAAAATAGGAAACGGACGACTCTCGTGAACAGACTGAACAGCATCCGAAATGCCGTGCAGGAGAATGATCAACGGAAAACTGCAGAAAGCATACAGTTATGGATATGATATGATAAATGATCAACGAAACCCGGACACTTGACATGTCTTTCGCACTGTTTATGCAATAGGGTCGACGGTGATTGATGCCTGATCACCTTTTCATCAGTAGCGGAGAATGTTCTATTTTGCACCCTCACCTTGAAGTGGTAGACGCACTTCTTCTCTCTGAGTGCGCCGACCTGCCGGATCGATATGTCGAACCGCCGCACCACCTCCTCCACCTGCAACAAGCAATAGGCCACGCCCCTGCCAGCCACGCCCACCTGAATCACGCCGCCGCAGTTGCGCGAGAACGACGCGTCAACGGTCTGGCAGTACTGACCGCCGAAGCCCGACGGACACCTGGGAAGGGGTACGGTAACAGGGAATACCTGCGCATCATGGCTTACTTGCACGAGTTGCAGTTCCTCGCGTTGATGTAACCTCCGTTCTGGCAGGGCAGAGCGCGCGGACAGCGACCTTAAGTCCCGCCCACTTTAGTTCCGCCCCGCCAACTAGTCTCCGCCCCTTCTCGCCCCGCCTCATCACTCACGCTGGCACTTATAGTGTTCGTTGATGGACTGCACGTCGACGAACGACGGGCCCTCCATGTTGCCCATTGACTGCTGGAGGAGCGGGTCTACGGTGGTGAGGGCGGGCACGCGGCGGTTCGACGAGAACCTGCACATCACAGGGAGTACTGTAGCATGTCGATATAGATACTCACTCGGTCGGCGCGTAGTGCATTACGCTTCCGACGTCGTATGGGAGACCGTAGGTGGACAGCTCGGAGGGCGAGACCTAGAGATTATTCTCTCTCTCTTTCTCTCTCTCTCTTTCTCTCTCTCTTTCTCTCTCTCTTTCTCTCTCTCTTTCTCTCTCTCTCTCTCTCTCTCTCTCTCTCTCTTTTTCTCTCTTTTTCTCTCTCTCTCTCTCCCCTCACCTTGGCAAAGTTGAACAGCAGCGACCGGTCGACGACGCGAGTGTTCAGCGACACATACCGGTCGCGGTCGTATCTGGAGTGGAAATCAATCGATAGCTCAATCGATAAGTCGATACCTCGACTGCTCGTGGAAGATGCCAAGCGCATGTGCGAGCTCGTGCGAAGTGATGCCGAACTATATTCAGAATTCAGAAATGTATTTATTCATGTTTTCTTTTAACAATTTGTTGGAACTGAATTACTAACTATCGTCTTGCTAGACAGTAGACAACTACATACTCACATGTTCGCAGCCCCGTCCAATCGAGACGACCTGTCTGCCGAGAGACGTGTCCCTGCCGACAGTGCTCCAGCAACCGTCGTCGCCGCCCACAAAGTTGAGGAATCTGCAAGCAGCTCAAATTATTCTCCTACCGTAATCCTAGAGGAATGAAGCAATTCAAATTATTCTCCTACCATAATTCTAAGAGAACGAAGCAGGCCAAATTATTCTCCTACCGTAATCCTAAGGGAACGAATCAGGTCAAATTATTCTCCTACCGTAATCCTACGATTAGGTCAAACTGTCGCGGCGGTAGCGCAGTGGATGTGTGCGCGACTCTCAATCGAAAGGTCGCGAGTTCGATGCCGCCCGTGGGCCGAAGGAAGTTCCGCTACAGCGGTGGGTTGGCGACCACCCTGACACGTTGTCAGCCGATAGCCAGAAGACACATCGTCATCGTGGATTCTCATTGCTGGTTTACTGGAACCATTCTACTGCAACTTCTACCCGTTCATTGTCATTGTTCACAGGCATTTCATGTGTGGCGCATCACTTGTGGTGTAATAAATTTAATTTAAAACTATTCCCCACTCACTGCGCCTCGCCCCTTCTCGGGTAGAAGTTGATGCACGACTCGTCCTGCCAGAACTGAATCGCGCGGCGGATGGACGCGGCAGCGCCGGGGGCTGAAGGAGGTAGCATTTCCCTCTCTCTCCCTCTGTCTCCCTCTTTCTCCCTCTCTCTCTCCCTCTCTCTCTCACTCTCTCTCCCTCTCTCTCTCCACCTACTCAGATTGTTGGCCATCTCATAGGGCACTCCGTTGTGCCAGATAGTGTCCGGATATGTCCTATCCAGAAATGCCTGTCGCTTGCCGCGCACGTCAGCGATCTCACCCTGCAACATTACTATAATCTATGAGTTTCATGCGTTTTCTTTGTTTCACTCTGTCCTTCTGTCGTTTTGACAGAAAGCCGGAGTAGATAGTTTGTCCTCACCCTGTCGTCCTCGCTCCTGTCGGCGTCCTTGAGACTCGCCTCGACCAGCTCCGCCAGTCGCTTCTCGGTAAGCACCATGTCTCCCTCGAACAGAACCGGGCTGCAATTGATCAATCATTACAAGTCTTCTCTACAACTATCTCGTTCTAGCTAGAACAATTATGGCTGGATGATTCTCGCGCTGCTTCTGAGTGCGTGTTCGTCACACATTACAGACACATGAAACAGTTGTGCGCAGTGCACAATGGGATGGTTGTACAGATAAAAGAACCCACGCATTTTTTTCGTTCAACTTGGGGATGGAGAGAGTGGGAGCCTCGTAGCTGATCACTTGGCTGGGATCCTGAAAGAGTAATTAAAGGGCTTGATGACAGTAATGAAAACTACTCACAAACTGAATCTCCTTGTTCGCATACTCGTTGTCCACGGACGCCGAGAGAATATCGAACTGCCTCTGGTGAGAGAAGCCGGCAAGAAGAGGGGAGATCTGAGTGATCCTAATAGACTCCACCCCTCTCGCCACGCCCACTTACCTCCTGAGCTCCCACCGTACGAACGGCTGCCGCTATCAAGACCACTCGCCACATCTTCCAACCGCTCTCCTTCTCCTCCTCCGCCTATATATCCCTGCTCCTGCTCCCATTCTCCTCCTTCTTCTCCGCCTCCTCCGCATAACAATGATTCACAATAGCCCCTCGGGCAAATACACATCGGATGGGACAGACATCGCTGCAAACCGTCTCAAACTTACAACAAACCTGCGTATTCAATGGCCGCGCATTCAAACGCGGCCACTTGCAAAAACCCACATCCGTCCTTCTTTTGTCGCCCGTGTACTCACACAATACAATACTCCACCCCATTCATGAATAAACACTCTTTATATCATGCGTTGCTCTCAATACAAAAACATCTAGGAAATACTATCCGGAGTGAACAAGAATATGAAAATCGTCGTGTCTCTGTATGGCGAGCTGACCCGGGGAGAGGGGAGAAGTCACAATCGGGGTGGGGGATAACAAGAGGTCGTGGAGGGGCGCTTACTTGAGCTGGGGGAAGCTCATCTGGGGGCGGGCGTCGGCGGTTCCGTCCTCGGCGCGCCAGTACTGAGTGATCGTCTTCCACTGAGTGTAGAAGTTGACTCCGGCCTTTCCGTAGAAGTTCATGTCTCCGTGAAACGAGCCGCGAGAGCCAGTGAACGAGAACTGGGGGAGGGGAACGGGGATAGGGACGTTGATGCCAATCTGTCCAGCGTCAACCTCGTTCGTGAAACTGCAAAGGATGACGTCATCACTGCTCTCTTACTCCTTGTCACTCACCGCCTGGCAGTGATGCCGTTGGTGGTGAAGAGGGCGGTTCCGTTTCCGTAGGGGTTGTTGTTGATGATCTGGATAGCCTCGTCCAGGTTGTCAGCCTCCATCACCACAAGCACCGGGCCGAAGATCTCCTCCTGCAATCAATCCATACAATCAATGGCAATCAATCGATCAATACCTTATAGCAAGTCATATGGGGCTTGACTCCAGTGATGATGGTGGGTCCGACAAAGTTGCCGTTCTCGAATCCCTTCACAGTGCAGTTGGATCCGTCCAGCACAACATTGGCTCCCTCCTACAAAATAATTATAAAACGATTGAACACAAATATATTCCAACTATAATACGTTTCACCAATATCGGTTAACACACTTGCGTAGAAACGATGTGTTTGATCTACCAATTCAACCAAATACAAAAGACCCACCTTCTTGGCGGTCTCGATGAGGTTGAGGATGCGCTTCTTCGAGGCGGGCGAGATGACAGGTCCAATGTCAGTGTCCGGCAGCCAGCCTGGACAGCCACTCATCATACCCCCTCCCCCTTTGTCGACTCACCGGCGTTGACCTTGAGCTTGGATACGCGGTCGACCAGCTCGGGCAGCCACTTGCGAGACTCGCCCACAAACACGGCAGTGGTGAGGGCCATGCAGCGCTGGCCGGCGGCTCCGAAAGCGGCCGCAGTCAGCTAAAATGACAAATAATTGTTACGTTTCACGTCACTGTCTAATGTCATAATCATAGCTACAATGTAATGTATGGGCTAGAAATTCATCACAAGACCAACATGAGCAAAAATAACATGGTCTGGTCACCCATTCCTCTCAAAAATCCTTCCATACCTGGTTGAGGACCGTGTCCTTGGCGGCGTCGGGCATGATCACTCCGTGGTTCTTCGCGCCCATGTTCGACTGCACGCGCTTGCCGTTGGCGCATCCGCGAGTGTAGATGTGCTTGCCCTGCAACATACATCACGTCATTATCTCAGATCTAGATTTGTTTCGTAGGTTGCGTATTGGTCAGCGCATTTTGTCATCCACATTCCCATCATGACAATACTGAATCAATACCCCTAAAAGTTTAAGTCTTCAAACGAGTGTTGTGAATGTCTCCGTCTCACTTCCACGTCACATCAAAACACGTGTCCAATACGTCTCGACTATAGGAAACCATGTGATCATATACGAGTCTGAAATGCGTCTGCTATAAATATCAAATAGTAAACTCTTCGCACGTGCACACGTGCCGAGTGATCAAGTGGTCCAGGGTCCAGGTCCAATGATATCCAAGCCTACTCAACTAAACGACACGGAAGCGAGTGTTTTAGTCTCAGCCGCAATCCGCAAATACTACGTTGCACGTGTGCATTGTATTTTGCAAGTGAAATTGTGTATCAATTGTCAAGAAAGCATCATTTCTTCAAAAAAAAACCGTGCACTCACAGCCTGGTCGGATCCGACAAAGGAGATGGCGTGGATGTCGGGGTTGTCGCAGATGAAGTTGACCGAGTCGTGCGTGCCGTGAATCACGTTCAGGCAACCGTCAGGAACTCCGGCCTCCTGAAAACGGAAACGTATCGATTATCGACAGATACAGAAACCGTACAAAAACTGTACTAGAAAGTACAGTAAGCTTCGCCGGTGTACCGTACCTTGGCGAGCTCGACGAGCATCATGGTGGCTCCGGGGTCCTGCTCAGAGGGCTTGAGCACCATCGTGTTTCCGGTGACGAGGGCCAGGGGGAACATCCACAGGGGGATCATGGCCGGAAGTTGAACGGCATGATTCCTGAATCGCAATATTCACTCTTATTCACGTTTCTTATTTCCCTTGTCCCTTCCAAAGCTTATCACATTTGTCTGGCACCTTCTGTATATTCCTCCCTCTCTCTCTCTCTCTCCCTCTGACTGACCGGCGGTGACTCCGAGGGGCGTGCGATAGGAGATGGTGGTCCATGTCGCGCGACACGTTCGGCATCGTCTCTCCCATGGTGAGCGAGGGGATCGACACAGAGTGCTCCACCACCTGTCAAGGTAAACCACATATTATATGTTCCACGAGTTTAACCATACAAATCGGAGAACATTCACGCCAATACAGGGACAATACGAAATTATCTTTCAAAAGTACTTCCAAGTAAAAGTAGTTGGTTTGTACTGTTGTCTCAGTTGAGCAAAATGACTGACATGTTTTCAATGGAGACATGTGCCAACAGGCTCTCTCTCTCATACCAGTGCAAAGCGGCC
>CAWZYM010000285.1:665000-780323 GCA_963966185.1 Rhabditoides inermis | reverse complement strand
ACACCTGTGCCATGCAAGAAAACAGGTTGAAAATGTACAGAAACCACTTCGAAATAATCTAATTCTATCCAGTTGGCAAGTCAGCGATGCTTCCCACCGGGAAATGATGTTTCCACACCTGTGCCATGCAAGAAAACAGGTTGAAAATGTACAGAAACCACTTCGGAATAATCTAATTCTTTCCAGTTGGCAAGTCAGCGATGCCTCTCACCGGTAAATGATGTTTCACATCTGTGCCATGCAAGAAAACAGGTTGAAAATGTACAGAAACCACTTCGGAATAATCTAATTCTTTCTTGTTGGCAAGTCAGCGATGCCTCTCACCGGGAAATGATGTTTCCACACCTGTGCCATGCAAGAAAACAGATTGAAAATGTACAGAAACCACTTCGGAATAATATAATTCTTTCTTGTTGGCAAGTCAGCGATGCCTCTCACCGGGAAATGATGTTTCCACACATGTGCCATGCAAGAAAACCGGTTTGAAAATGTACAGAAACCACTTCGGAACAATCTAATTCTTTCTTGTTGACAAGTCAGAGATGCCTCTCACCGGGAAATGATGTTTCCACACCTGTGCCATGCAAGAAAACAGGTTGAAAATGTACAGAAACCACTTCGGAATAATCTAATTCTTTCCAGTTGGCAAGTCAGCAATGCCTCTCACCGGGAAATGATGTTTCCACACCTGTGCCATGCAAGAAAACAGGTTGAAAATGTACAGAAACCACTTCGGAATAATCTAATTCTTTCTTGTTGGCAAGTCAGCGATGCCTCTCACCGGGAAATGATGTTTCGACACCTGTGCCATGCAATAAAACAGGTTGAAAATGTACAGAAACCACTTCGAAATAATATAATTCTTTCTTGTTGGCAAGTCAGCGATGCCTCTCACCGGGAAATGATGTTTCCACACCTGTGCCATGCAAGAAAACAGGTTGAAAATGTACAGAAACCACTTCGGAATAATCTAATTCTTTCCAGTTGGCAAGTAAAAGATGCCTGTCACCGGGAAATGATGTTTCCACACCTGTGCCATGCAAGAAAACAGATTGAAAATGTACAGAAACCACTTCGGAATAATCTAATTCTTTCCAGTTGGCAAGTCAGAAATGCCTCTCGCCGGGAAATGATGTTTCCACACCTGTGCCATGCAAGAAAACAGGTTGAAAATGTACAGAAACCACTTCGGAATAGTCCAATTCTTTCCAGTTGGCAAGTCAGAGATGCCTCTCACCGGGAAATGATGTTTTCACATCTGTGCCATGCAAGAAAACAGGTTGAAATCGTACAGAAACCACTTCGGAACAATCTAATTCTTTCCAGTTGGCAAGTCAGCATTGCCTCTCACCGGGAAATGATGTTTCCACACTTGTGCCATGCAAGAAAACAGGTTGAAAATGTACAGAAACCACTTCGGAATAATCTAATTCTTTCCAGTTGGCAAGTCAGCGATGCCTCTCACCGGGAAATGATGTTTCCACACCTGTGCCATGCAAGAAAACAGGTTGACAATGTACAGAAACCACTTCGGAATAATCTAATTCTTTCCAGTTGGCAAGTCAGCAATGCCTCTCACCGGGAAATGATGTTTCCACACCTGTGCCATGCAAGAAAACAGGTTGAAAATGTACAGAAACCACTTCGGAATAATCTAATTCTTTCCAGTTGGCAAGTCAGCGATGCCTCCCACCGGGAAATGATGTTTCCACACCTGTGCCATGCAAGAAAACAGGTTGAAAATGTACAGAAAGCACTTCGGAATAATCTAATTCTTTCTTGTTGGCAAGTCAGAGATGCCTCTCACCGGGAAATGACGTTTCCACACCTGTGCCATGCAAGAAAACAGGTTGAAAATGTACAGAAACCACTTCGGAATAATCTAATTCTTTCCAGTTGGCAAGTCAGAGATGCCTCTCACCGGGAAATGATGTTTCCACACCTGTGCCATGCAAGAAAACAGGTTGAAAATGTACAGAAACCACTTCGGAATAATCTAATTCTTTCTTGTTGGCAAGTCAGCGATGCCTCTCACCGGGAAATGATGTTTCCACACCTGTGCCATGCAATAAAACAGGTTGAAAATGTACAGAAACCACTTCGGAATAATCTAATTCTTTCCAGTTGGCAAGTCAGCGATGCCTCTCACCGGGAAATGATGTTTCCACATCTGTGCCATGCAAGAAAACAGGTTAAAAATGTACAGAAACCACTTCGGAATAATCTAACTCTTTCCAGTTGGCAAGTCAGAGATGCCTCTCACCGGGAAATGATGTTTCCACACCTGTGCCATGCAAGAAAACAGGTTGAAAATGTACAGAAACCACTTCGAAATAATCTAATTCTATCCAGTTGGCAAGTCAGCGATGCTTCCCACCGGGAAATGATGTTTCCACACCTGTGCCATGCAAGAAAACAGGTTGAAAATGTACAGAAACCACTTCGGAATAATCTAATTCTTTCCAGTTGGCAAGTCAGCGATGCCTCTCACCGGTAAATGATGTTTCACATCTGTGCCATGCAAGAAAACAGGTTGAAAATGTACAGAAACCACTTCGGAATAATCTAATTCTTTCTTGTTGGCAAGTCAGCGATGCCTCTCACCGGGAAATGATGTTTCCACACCTGTGCCATGCAATAAAACAGGTTGAAAATGTACAGAAACCACTTCGGAATAATCTAATTCTTTCCAGTTGGCAAGTCAGCGATGCCTCTCACCGGGAAATGATGTTTCCACACCTGTGCCATGCAAGAAAACAGGTTGAAAATGTACAGAAACCACTTCGAAATAATCTAATTCTATCCAGTTGGCAAGTCAGCGATGCTTCCCACCGGGAAATGATGTTTCCACACCTGTGCCATGCAAGAAAACAGGTTGAAAATGTACAGAAACCACTTCGGAATAATCTAATTCTTTCCAGTTGGCAAGTCAGCGATGCCTCTCACCGGTAAATGATGTTTCACATCTGTGCCATGCAAGAAAACAGGTTGAAAATGTACAGAAACCACTTCGGAATAATCTAATTCTTTCTTGTTGGCAAGTCAGCGATGCCTCTCACCGGGAAATGATGTTTCCACACCTGTGCCATGCAAGAAAACAGATTGAAAATGTACAGAAACCACTTCGGAATAATATAATTCTTTCTTGTTGGCAAGTCAGCGATGCCTCTCACCGGGAAATGATGTTTCCACACATGTGCCATGCAAGAAAACAGGTTGAAAATGTACAGAAACCACTTCGGAACAATCTAATTCTTTCTTGTTGACAAGTCAGAGATGCCTCTCACCGGGAAATGATGTTTCCACACCTGTGCCATGCAAGAAAACAGGTTGAAAATGTACAGAAACCACTTCGGAATAATCTAATTCTTTCCAGTTGGCAAGTCAGCAATGCCTCTCACCGGGAAATGATGTTTCCACACCTGTGCCATGCAAGAAAACAGGTTGAAAATGTACAGAAACCACTTCGGAATAATCTAATTCTTTCTTGTTGGCAAGTCAGCGATGCCTCTCACCGGGAAATGATGTTTCGACACCTGTGCCATGCAATAAAACAGGTTGAAAATGTACAGAAACCACTTCGAAATAATATAATTCTTTCTTGTTGGCAAGTCAGCGATGCCTCTCACCGGGAAATGATGTTTCCACACCTGTGCCATGCAAGAAAACAGGTTGAAAATGTACAGAAACCACTTCGGAATAATCTAATTCTTTCCAGTTGGCAAGTAAAAGATGCCTGTCACCGGGAAATGATGTTTCCACACCTGTGCCATGCAAGAAAACAGATTGAAAATGTACAGAAACCACTTCGGAATAATCTAATTCTTTCCAGTTGGCAAGTCAGAAATGCCTCTCGCCGGGAAATGATGTTTCCACACCTGTGCCATGCAAGAAAACAGGTTGAAAATGTACAGAAACCACTTCGGAATAGTCCAATTCTTTCCAGTTGGCAAGTCAGAGATGCCTCTCACCGGGAAATGATGTTTTCACATCTGTGCCATGCAAGAAAACAGGTTGAAATCGTACAGAAACCACTTCGGAACAATCTAATTCTTTCCAGTTGGCAAGTCAGCATTGCCTCTCACCGGGAAATGATGTTTCCACACTTGTGCCATGCAAGAAAACAGGTTGAAAATGTACAGAAACCACTTCGGAATAATCTAATTCTTTCCAGTTGGCAAGTCAGCGATGCCTCTCACCGGGAAATGATGTTTCCACACCTGTGCCATGCAAGAAAACAGGTTGACAATGTACAGAAACCACTTCGGAATAATCTAATTCTTTCCAGTTGGCAAGTCAGCAATGCCTCTCACCGGGAAATGATGTTTCCACACCTGTGCCATGCAAGAAAACAGGTTGAAAATGTACAGAAACCACTTCGGAATAATCTAATTCTTTCCAGTTGGCAAGTCAGCGATGCCTCCCACCGGGAAATGATGTTTCCACACCTGTGCCATGCAAGAAAACAGGTTGAAAATGTACAGAAAGCACTTCGGAATAATCTAATTCTTTCTTGTTGGCAAGTCAGAGATGCCTCTCACCGGGAAATGACGTTTCCACACCTGTGCCATGCAAGAAAACAGGTTGAAAATGTACAGAAACCACTTCGGAATAATCTAATTCTTTCCAGTTGGCAAGTCAGAGATGCCTCTCACCGGGAAATGATGTTTCCACACCTGTGCCATGCAAGAAAACAGGTTGAAAATGTACAGAAACCACTTCGGAATAATCTAATTCTTTCTTGTTGGCAAGTCAGCGATGCCTCTCACCGGGAAATGATGTTTCCACACCTGTGCCATGCAATAAAACAGGTTGAAAATGTACAGAAACCACTTCGGAATAATCTAATTCTTTCCAGTTGGCAAGTCAGCGATGCCTCTCACCGGGAAATGATGTTTCCACATCTGTGCCATGCAAGAAAACAGGTTAAAAATGTACAGAAACCACTTCGGAATAATCTAACTCTTTCCAGTTGGCAAGTCAGAGATGCCTCTCACCGGGAAATGATGTTTCCACACCTGTGCCATGCAAGAAAACAGGTTGAAAATGTACAGAAACCACTTCGAAATAATCTAATTCTATCCAGTTGGCAAGTCAGCGATGCTTCCCACCGGGAAATGATGTTTCCACACCTGTGCCATGCAAGAAAACAGGTTGAAAATGTACAGAAACCACTTCGGAATAATCTAATTCTTTCCAGTTGGCAAGTCAGCGATGCCTCTCACCGGTAAATGATGTTTCACATCTGTGCCATGCAAGAAAACAGGTTGAAAATGTACAGAAACCACTTCGGAATAATCTAATTCTTTCTTGTTGGCAAGTCAGCGATGCCTCTCACCGGGAAATGATGTTTCCACACCTGTGCCATGCAAGAAAACAGATTGAAAATGTACAGAAACCACTTCGGAATAATATAATTCTTTCTTGTTGGCAAGTCAGCGATGCCTCTCACCGGGAAATGATGTTTCCACACATGTGCCATGCAAGAAAACAGGTTGAAAATGTACAGAAACCACTTCGGAACAATCTAATTCTTTCTTGTTGACAAGTCAGAGATGCCTCTCACCGGGAAATGATGTTTCCACACCTGTGCCATGCAAGAAAACAGGTTGAAAATGTACAGAAACCACTTCGGAATAATCTAATTCTTTCCAGTTGGCAAGTCAGCAATGCCTCTCACCGGGAAATGATGTTTCCACACCTGTGCCATGCAAGAAAACAGGTTGAAAATGTACAGAAACCACTTCGGAATAATCTAATTCTTTCTTGTTGGCAAGTCAGCGATGCCTCTCACCGGGAAATGATGTTTCCACACCTGTGCCATGCAATAAAACAGGTTGAAAATGTACAGAAACCACTTCGAAATAATATAATTCTTTCTTGTTGGCAAGTCAGCGATGCCTCTCACCGGGAAATGATGTTTCCACACCTGTGCCATGCAAGAAAACAGGTTGAAAATGTACAGAAACCACTTCGGAATAATCTGATTCTTTCCAGTTGGCAAGTAAAAGATGCCTGTCACCGGGAAATGATGTTTCCACACCTGTGCCATGCAAGAAAACAGATTGAAAATGTACAGAAACCACTTCGGAATAATCTAATTCTTTCCAGTTGGCAAGTCAGAAATGCCTCTCGCCGGGAAATGATGTTTCCACACCTGTGCCATGCAAGAAAACAGGTTGAAAATGTACAGAAACCACTTCGGAATAATCCAATTCTTTCCAGTTGGCAAGTCAGAGATGCCTCTCACCGGGAAATGATGTTTTCACACCTGTGCCATGCAAGAAAACAGGTTGAAATCGTACAGAAACCACTTCGGAACAATCTAATTCTTTTCAGTTGGCAAGTCAGCGATGCCTCTCACCGGGAAATGATGTTTCCACACTTGTGCCATGCAAGAAAACAGGTTGAAAATGTACAGAAACCACTTCGGAATAATCTAATTCTTTCCAGTTGGCAAGTCAGCGATGCCTCTCACCGGGAAATGATGTTTCCACACCTGTGCCATGCAAGAAAACAGGTTGACAATGTACAGAAACCACTTCGGAATAATCTAATTCTTTCCAGTTGGCAAGTCAGCAATGCCTCTCACCGGGAAATGATGTTTCCACACCTGTGCCATGCAAGAAAACAGGTTGAAAATGTACAGAAACCACTTCGGAATAATCTAATTCTTTCCAGTTGGCAAGTCAGCGATGCCTCCCACCGGGAAATGATGTTTCCACACCTGTGCCATGCAAGAAAACAGGTTGAAAATGTACAGAAAGCACTTCGGAATAATCTAATTCTTTCTTGTTGGCAAGTCAGAGATGCCTCTCACCGGGAAATGATGTTTCCACACCTGTGCCATGCAAGAAAACAGGTTGAAAATGTACAGAAACCACTTCGGAATAATCTAATTCTCTCCAGTTGGCAAGTCAGAGATGCCTCTCACCGGGAAATGATGTTTCCACACCTGTGCCATGCAAGAAAACAGGTTGAAAATGTACAGAAACCACTTCGGAATAATCTAATTCTTTCCAGTTGGCAAGTCAGAGATGCCTCTCACCGGGAAATGATGTTTCCACACCTGTGCCATGCAAGAAAACAGGTTGAAAATGTACAGAACCACTTCGGAATAATCTAATTCTTTCCAGTTGGCAAGTCAGAGATGCCTCTCACCGGGAAATGATGTTTCCACACCTGTGCCATGCAAGAAAACAGGTTGAAAATGTACAGAAACCACTTCGGAATAATCTAATTCTTTCCAGTTGGCAAGTCAGAGATGCCTCTCACCGGGAAATGATGTTTCCACACCTGTGCCATGCAAGAAAACAGGTTGAAAATGTACAGAAACCACTTCGGAATAATTTAATTCTTTCCAGTTGGCAAGTCAGAGATGCCTCTCACCGGGAAATGATGTTTCCACACCTGTGCCATGCAAGAAAACAGGTTGAAAATGTACAGAAACCACTTCGGAATAATCTAATTCTTTCCAGTTGTCAAGTCAGAGATGCCTCTCACCGGGAAATGATGTTTCCACACCTGTGCCATGCAAGAAAACAGGTTGAAAATGTACAGAAACCACTTCGGAATAATCTAATTCTTTCTTGTTGGCAAGTCAGCGATGCCTCTCACCGGGAAATGATGTTTCACATCTGTGCCATGCAAGAAAACAGGTTGAAAATGTACAGAAACCACTTCGGAATAATCTAATTCTTTCTTGTTGGCAAGTCAGCGATGCCTCTCACCGGGAAAAGATGTTTCCACACCTGTGCCATGCAAGAAAACAGATTGAAAATGTACAGAAACCACTTCGGAAAAATATAATTCTTTCTTGTTGGCAAGTCAGCGATGCCTCTCACCGGGAAATGATGTTTCCACACATGTGCCATGCAAGAAAACAGGTTGAAAATGTACAGAAACCACTTCGGAACAATCTAATTCTTTCTTGTTGGCAAGTCAGAGATGCCTCTCACCGGGAAATGATGTTTCCACACCTGTGCCATGCAAGAAAACAGGTTGAAAATGTACAGAAACCACTTCGGAATAATCTAATTCTTTCCAGTTGGCAAGTCAGAGATGCCTCTCACCGGGAAATGATGTTTCCACACCTGTGCCATGCAAGAAAACAGGTTGAAAATGTACAGAAACCACTTCGGAATAATCTAATTCTTTCTTGTTGGCAAGTCAGCGATGCCTCTCACCGGGAAATGATGTTTCCACACCTGTGCCATGCAATAAAACAGGTTGAAAATGTACAGAAACCACTTCGGAATAATCTAATTCTTTCCAGTTGGCAAGTCAGCGATGCCTCTCACCGGGAAATGATGTTTCCACATCTGTGCCATGCAAGAAAACAGGTTAAAAATGTACAGAAACCACTTCGGAATAATCTAATTCTTTCCAGTTGGCAAGTCAGAGATGCCTCTCACCGGGAAATGATGTTTCCACACCTGTGCCATGCAAGAAAACAGGTTGAAAATGTACAGAAACCACTTCGAAATAATCTAATTCTATCCAGTTGGCAAGTCAGCGATGCTTCCCACCGGGAAATGATGTTTCCACACCTGTGCCATGCAAGAAAACAGGTTGAAAATGTACAGAAACCACTTCGGAATAATCTAATTCTTTCCAGTTGGCAAGTCAGCGATGCCTCTCACCGGTAAATGATGTTTCACATCTGTGCCATGCAAGAAAACAGGTTGAAAATGTACAGAAACCACTTCGGAATAATCTAATTCTTTCTTGTTGGCAAGTCAGCGATGCCTCTCACCGGGAAATGATGTTTCCACACCTGTGCCATGCAAGAAAACAGATTGAAAATGTACAGAAACCACTTCGGAATAATATAATTCTTTCTTGTTGGCAAGTCAGCGATGCCTCTCACCGGGAAATGATGTTTCCACACATGTGCCATGCAAGAAAACAGGTTGAAAATGTACAGAAACCACTTCGGAACAATCTAATTCTTTCTTGTTGACAAGTCAGAGATGCCTCTCACCGGGAAATGATGTTTCCACACCTGTGCCATGCAAGAAAACAGGTTGAAAATGTACAGAAACCACTTCGGAATAATCTAATTCTTTCCAGTTGGCAAGTCAGAGATGCCTCTCACCGGGAAATGATGTTTCCACACATGTGCCATGCAAGAAAACAGGTTGAAAATGTACAGAAACCACTTCGGAACAATCTAATTCTTTCTTGTTGGCAAGTCAGAGATGCCTCTCACCGGGAAATGATGTTTCCACACCTGTGCCATGCAAGAAAACAGGTTGAAAATGTACAGAAACCACTTCGGAATAATCTAATTCTTTCCAGTTGGCAAGTCAGAGATGCCTCTCACCGGGAAATGATGTTTCCACACCTGTGCCATGCAAGAAAACAGGTTGAAAATGTACAGAAACCACTTCGGAATAATCTAATTCTTTCTTGTTGGCAAGTCAGCGATGCCTCTCACCGGGAAATGATGTTTCCACACCTGTGCCATGCAATAAAACAGGTTGAAAATGTACAGAAACCACTTCGGAATAATCTAATTCTTTCCAGTTGGCAAGTCAGCGATGCCTCTCACCGGGAAATGATGTTTCCACATCTGTGCCATGCAAGAAAACAGGTTAAAAATGTACAGAAACCACTTCGGAATAATCTAATTCTTTCCAGTTGGCAAGTCAGAGATGCCTCTCACCGGGAAATGATGTTTCCACACCTGTGCCATGCAAGAAAACAGGTTGAAAATGTACAGAAACCACTTCGAAATAATCTAATTCTATCCAGTTGGCAAGTCAGCGATGCTTCCCACCGGGAAATGATGTTTCCACACCTGTGCCATGCAAGAAAACAGGTTGAAAATGTACAGAAACCACTTCGGAATAATCTAATTCTTTCCAGTTGGCAAGTCAGCGATGCCTCTCACCGGTAAATGATGTTTCACATCTGTGCCATGCAAGAAAACAGGTTGAAAATGTACAGAAACCACTTCGGAATAATCTAATTCTTTCTTGTTGGCAAGTCAGCGATGCCTCTCACCGGGAAATGATGTTTCCACACCTGTGCCATGCAAGAAAACAGATTGAAAATGTACAGAAACCACTTCGGAATAATATAATTCTTTCTTGTTGGCAAGTCAGCGATGCCTCTCACCGGGAAATGATGTTTCCACACATGTGCCATGCAAGAAAACAGGTTGAAAATGTACAGAAACCACTTCGGAACAATCTAATTCTTTCTTGTTGACAAGTCAGAGATGCCTCTCACCGGGAAATGATGTTTCCACACCTGTGCCATGCAAGAAAACAGGTTGAAAATGTACAGAAACCACTTCGGAATAATCTAATTCTTTCCAGTTGGCAAGTCAGCAATGCCTCTCACCGGGAAATGATGTTTCCACACCTGTGCCATGCAAGAAAACAGGTTGAAAATGTACAGAAACCACTTCGGAATAATCTAATTCTTTCTTGTTGGCAAGTCAGCGATGCCTCTCACCGGGAAATGATGTTTCCACACCTGTGCCATGCAATAAAACAGGTTGAAAATGTACAGAAACCACTTCGAAATAATATAATTCTTTCTTGTTGGCAAGTCAGCGATGCCTCTCACCGGGAAATGATGTTTCCACACCTGTGCCATGCAAGAAAACAGGTTGAAAATGTACAGAAACCACTTCGGAATAATCTAATTCTTTCCAGTTGGCAAGTAAAAGATGCCTGTCACCGGGAAATGATGTTTCCACACCTGTGCCATGCAAGAAAACAGATTGAAAATGTACAGAAACCACTTCGGAATAATCTAATTCTTTCCAGTTGGCAAGTCAGAAATGCCTCTCGCCGGGAAATGATGTTTCCACACCTGTGCCATGCAAGAAAACAGGTTGAAAATGTACAGAAACCACTTCGGAATAGTCCAATTCTTTCCAGTTGGCAAGTCAGAGATGCCTCTCACCGGGAAATGATGTTTTCACACCTGTGCCATGCAAGAAAACAGGTTGAAATCGTACAGAAACCACTTCGGAACAATCTAATTCTTTCCAGTTGGCAAGTCAGCGATGCCTCTCACCGGGAAATGATGTTTCCACACTTGTGCCATGCAAGAAAACAGGTTGAAAATGTACAGAAACCACTTCGGAATAATCTAATTCTTTCCAGTTGGCAAGTCAGCGATGCCTCTCACCGGGAAATGATGTTTCCACACCTGTGCCATGCAAGAAAACAGGTTGACAATGTACAGAAACCACTTCGGAATAATCTAATTCTTTCCAGTTGGCAAGTCAGCAATGCCTCTCACCGGGAAATGATGTTTCCACACCTGTGCCATGCAAGAAAACAGGTTGAAAATGTACAGAAACCACTTCGGAATAATCTAATTCTTTCCAGTTGGCAAGTCAGCGATGCCTCCCACCGGGAAATGATGTTTCCACACCTGTGCCATGCAAGAAAACAGGTTGAAAATGTACAGAAAGCACTTCGGAATAATCTAATTCTTTCTTGTTGGCAAGTCAGAGATGCCTCTCACCGGGAAATGACGTTTCCACACCTGTGCCATGCAAGAAAACAGGTTGAAAATGTACAGAAACCACTTCGGAATAATCTAATTCTCTCCAGTTGGCAAGTCAGAGATGCCTCTCACCGGGAAATGATGTTTCCACACCTGTGCCATGCAAGAAAACAGGTTGAAAATGTACAGAAACCACTTCGGAATAATCTAATTCTTTCCAGTTGGCAAGTCAGAGATGCCTCTCACCGGGAAATGATGTTTCCACACCTGTGCCATGCAAGAAAACAGGTTGAAAATGTACAGAAACCACTTCGGAATAATCTAATTCTTTCCAGTTGGCAAGTCAGAGATGCCTCTCACCGGGAAATGATGTTTCCACACCTGTGCCATGCAAGAAAACAGGTTGAAAATGTACAGAAACCACTTCGGAATAATCTAATTCTTTCCAGTTGGCAAGTCAGAGATGCCTCTCACCGGGAAATGATGTTTCCACACCTGTGCCATGCAAGAAAACAGGTTGAAAATGTACAGAAACCACTTCGGAATAATTTAATTCTTTCCAGTTGGCAAGTCAGAGATGCCTCTCACCGGGAAATGATGTTTCCACACCTGTGCCATGCAAGAAAACAGGTTGAAAATGTACAGAAACCACTTCGGAATAATCTAATTCTTTCCAGTTGTCAAGTCAGAGATGCCTCTCACCGGGAAATGATGTTTCCACACCTGTGCCATGCAAGAAAACAGGTTGGAAATGTACAGAAACCACTTCGGAATAATCTAATTCTTTCCAGTTGGCAAGTCAGAGATGCCTCTCACCGGGAAATGATGTTTCCACACCTGTGCCATGCAAGAAAACAGGTTGAAAAAATACAGAAACCACTTCGGAATAATCTAATTCTTTCCAGTTGGCAAGTCAGAGATGCCTCTCACCGGGAAATGATGTTTCCACACCTGTGCCATGCAAGAAAACGGGTTGAAAATGTACAGAAACCACTTCGGAATAATCTAATTCTTTCTTGTTGGCAAGTCAGAGATGCCTCTCACCGGGAAATGGTGTTTCCACACCTGTGCCATGCAAGAAAACAGGTTGAAAATGTACAGAAACCACTTCGGAATAATCTAATTCTTTCTTGTTGGCAAGTCAGCGATGCCTCTCACCGGGAAATGATGTTTCCACACCTGTGCCATGCAATAAAACAGGTTGAAAATGTACAGAAACCACTTCGAAATAATATAATTCTTTCTTGTTGGCAAGTCAGCGATGCCTCTCACCGGGAAATGATGTTTCCACACTTGTGCCATGCAAGAAAACAGGTTGAAAATGTACAGAAACCACTTCGGAATAATCTAATTCTTTCCAGTTGGCAAGTAAAAGATGCCTGTCACCGGGAAATGATGTTTCCACACCTGTGCCATGCAAGAAAACAGATTGAAAATGTACAGAAACCACTTCGGAATAATCTAATTCTTTCCAGTTGGCAAGTCAGAAATGCCTCTCGCCGGGAAATGATGTTTCCACACCTGTGCCATGCAAGAAAACAGGTTGAAAATGTACAGAAACCACTTCGGAATAGTCCAATTCTTTCCAGTTGGCAAGTCAGAGATGCCTCTCACCGGGAAATGATGTTTTCACACCTGTGCCATGCAAGAAAACAGGTTGAAATCGTACAGAAACCACTTCGGAACAATCTAATTCTTTCCAGTTGGCAAGTCAGCGATGCCTCTCACCGGGAAATGATGTTTCCACACTTGTGCCATGCAAGAAAACAGGTTGAAAATGTACAGAAACCACTTCGGAATAATCTAATTCTTTCCAGTTGGCAAGTCAGCGATGCCTCTCACCGGGAAATGATGTTTCCACACCTGTGCCATGCAAGAAAACAGGTTGACAATGTACAGAAACCACTTCGGAATAATCTAATTCTTTCCAGTTGGCAAGTCAGCAATGCCTCTCACCGGGAAATGATGTTTCCACACCTGTGCCATGCAAGAAAACAGGTTGAAAATGTACAGAAACCACTTCGGACAAATCTAATTCTTTCCAGTTGGCAAGTCAGCGATGCCTCCCACCGGGAAATGATGTTTCCACACCTGTGCCATGCAAGAAAACAGGTTGAAAATGTACAGAAAGCACTTCGGAATAATCTAATTCTTTCTTGTTGGCAAGTCAGAGATGCCTCTCACCGGGAAATGACGTTTCCACACCTGTGCCATGCAAGAAAACAGGTTGAAAATGTACAGAAACCACTTCGGAATAATCTAATTCTCTCCAGTTGGCAAGTCAGAGATGCCTCTCACCGGGAAATGATGTTTCCACATCTGTGCCATGCAAGAAAACAGGTTGAAAATGTACAGAAACCACTTCGGAATAATCTAATTCTTTCCAGTTGGCAAGTCAGAGATGCCTCTCACCGGGAAATGATGTTTCCACACCTGTGCCATGCAAGAAAACAGGTTGAAAATGTACAGAAACCACTTCGGAATAATCTAATTCTTTCCAGTTGGCAAGTCAGAGATGCCTCTCACCGGGAAATGATGTTTCCACACCTGTGCCATGCAAGAAAACAGGTTGAAAATGTACAGAAACCACTTCGGAATAATCTAATTCTTTCCAGTTGGCAAGTCAGAGATGCCTCTCACCGGGAAATGATGTTTCCACACCTGTGCCATGCAAGAAAACAGGTTGAAAATGTACAGAAACCACTTCGGAATAATTTAATTCTTTCCAGTTGGCAAGTCAGAGATGCCTCTCACCGGGAAATGATGTTTCCACACCTGTGCCATGCAAGAAAACAGGTTGAAAATGTACAGAAACCACTTCGGAATAATCTAATTCTTTCCAGTTGTCAAGTCAGAGATGCCTCTCACCGGGAAATGATGTTTCCACACCTGTGCCATGCAAGAAAACAGGTTGGAAATGTACAGAAACCACTTCGGAATAATCTAATTCTTTCCAGTTGGCAAGTCAGAGATGCCTCTCACCGGGAAATGATGTTTCCACACCTGTGCCATGCAAGAAAACAGGTTGAAAAAATACAGAAACCACTTCGGAATAATCTAATTCTTTCCAGTTGGCAAGTCAGAGATGCCTCTCACCGGGAAATGATGTTTCCACACCTGTGCCATGCAAGAAAACGGGTTGAAAATGTACAGAAACCACTTCGGAATAATCTAATTCTTTCTTGTTGGCAAGTCAGAGATGCCTCTCACCGGGAAATGGTGTTTCCACACCTGTGCCATGCAAGAAAACAGGTTGAAAATGTACAGAAATCACTTCGGAATAATCTAATTCTTTCTTGTTGGCAAGTCAGAGATGCCTCTCACCGGGAAATGGTGTTTCCACACCTGTGCCATGCAAGAAAACAGGTTGAAAATGTACAGAAACCACTTCGGAATAATCTAATTCTTTCTTGTTGGCAAGTCAGAGATGCCTCTCACCGGGAAATGGTGTTTCCACACCTGTGCCATGCAAGAAAACAGGTTGAAAATGTACAGAAACCACTTCGGAATAATCTAATTCTTTCTTGTTGGCAAGTCAGAGATGCCTCTCACCGGGAAATGGTGTTTCCACACCTGTGCCATGCAAGAAAACAGGTTGAAAATGTACAGAAATCACTTCGGAATAATCTAATTCTTTCTTGTTGGCAAGTCAGAGATGCCTCTCACCGGGAAATGGTGTTTCCACACCTGTGCCATGCAAGAAAACAGGTTGAAAATGTACAGAAACCACTTCGGAATAATCTAATTCTTTCTTGTTGGCAAGTCAGAGATGCCTCTCACCGGGAAATGGTGTTTCCACACCTGGGCCATGCAAGAAAACAGGTTGAAAATGTACAGAAATCACTTCGGAATAATCTAATTCTTTCTTGTTGGCAAGTCAGAGATGCCTCTCACCGGGCAATGGTGTTTCCACACCTGTGCCATGCAAGAAAACAGGTTGAAAATGTACAGAAACCACTTCGGAATAATCTAATTCTTTCTTGTTGGCAAGTCAGAGATGCCTCTCACCGGGAAATGGTGTTTCCACACCTGTGCCATGCAAGAAAACAGGTTGAAAATGTACAGAAACCACTTCGGAATAATCTAATTCTTTCTTGTTGGCAAGTCAGAGATGCCTCTCACCGGGAAATGGTGTTTCCACACCTGGGCCATGCAAGAAAACAGGTTGAAAATGTACAGAAACCACTTCGGAATAATCTAATTCTTTCTTGTTGGCAAGTCAGAGATGCCTCTCACCGGGAAATGGTGTTTCCACACCTGGGCCATGCAAGAAAACAGGTTGAAAATGTACAGAAACCACTTCGGAATAATCTAATTCTTTCTTGTTGGCAAGTCAGAGATGCCTCTCACCGGGAAATGGTGTTTCCACACCTGTGCCATGCAAGAAAACAGGTTGAAAATGTACAGAAACCACTTCGGAATAATCTAATTCTTTCTTGTTGGCAAGTCAGAGATGCCTCTCACCGGGAAATGGTGTTTCCACACCTGTGCCATGCAAGAAAACAGGTTGAAAATGTACAGAAACCACTTCGGAATAATCTAATTCTTTCTTGTTGGCAAGTCAGAGATGCCTCTCACCGGGAAATGGTGTTTCCACACCTGGGCCATGCAAGCTGTGTGGCTGGCTGCGCGAGCGAGTGATGCGACCGCGGATCCACGCCACTGTCGAACAGACCCGCGACCTGGAGTGAGATGAGCGGGGAGTTAGGCTGTCCTAGCTATGGTTGGCAGGATTGACTACCAGTCTCTGGCACAGTGCGCGGACACGGTCGACTTCACCTTCGCCATGTCTCGTCTGCAGTCTAGCAGGGCGAAATGAGAGAGAGGAAAGGAGAGAGAGAGAGAGAGAGAAAGAGAGAGACTTGCAGATGCTCTACTCGCCGCATGATCCGCACGATCTGTTCGAAGAACTCGCTCTTTTTCCCGTTATCAACAACGTAATGCTCACATTTGATACAAAACTAACATATGAACCATTTTTTATAGCAGACTTGTGAAAAAGCACGGCTATAACTCCATGAGAAAACACACTACCAACTACCAACGCTATACCGTAGCATCATTCACTTTGCACCCTCCAGTGAACAACACTTGCTGTTGAATTCTGTGCGTGTTTCGCTCGTTTTTCGTTGTTATTAGTGCCCTTCTCTATGTAAGATCAATGTTTACTGCAAGTCAGGTAGATCCAAACACTCTCAGCTCTCAGGCTGTGTTTTTCTTTATTTCATTTTTCATTCATACCAGATCGGCACGCTGCGCTTGGACTTTACCCACTCTGACTTCACACACATCGACGACGGCAACATCCAGCGTCTCGGAGAGTTGGTCAACGGTGGGGAAGAGAGAGAGAGAGAGAGAGAGAGAGAGAGATTCATACGTGTCGGCACAGCGAGTGGTTGTCTGCGTGAGTGCCTCATCGTGGATGCGTCGCTGTGTGAGCCACTGGTGGTTCGAGTACCCAGCTATGCTCGCTCATTGCATCCACAGGACGTGACAGCTGGCTAAGGAGATAGGGTGCATGAGAGAGAGAGAGAGAGAGAGAGAGAGAGAGAGAGAGAGGAGAGAGAGAGATAGAGAGGGAGAGAAGAGGAGCGAGAGGGAGAGAGAGTCTCAGATGCGAGTTCGATCTCCTCTTCCCGCCCTGCTCCTGCTACGCCGCTTGAATTGAATGGCACGAGTGAAGAAAGGAGCGAAGAAGAACCACTTTTATTACCCATAATTTACGAGTTACGACACACATCATAATGTTCGAAATGTGGATGAACGTTTGTATCTGGAAATGTTGTATCGGTGAGTTTCTGGTCTCGTTTGTAAGTAAGTATATAGCAAGAAAAATTGTAAGCTGATGAGAAACACATTTAAATATTTATCATCTCATTTTTAGACAACAGTGACTGCCGATATTCTGTTGTTGAGCGTGGCGAAGTCGTTGATGATTCGTTTCTTGAATGGCAGTTTGTTCCACAGCCAGACTCGATAGACTCTCGTCGTTACGACACTCAAAAGAAAGTTGCTGATCGATTGCGTGCAAAACGCAACAAACATCCACCTGCTGACGAGTTCTGAATAATTCAAAATATTAATTATACAATTTAATTAGAATAGATGGCATGAATTATTTAGTAACACAATCAAGTGATAAATTAAAACTTAATGAAGTTGTTTGGTTACCTGACTCTCTACTGAGCTGCATTTGACCGCGAAATGTGAATATCACAGATAAAATTCCGCTGAGAGAGAAAACGAGAAAAATCTGGAAAACTCATCTGTCTGTAAAAATACTATGATTGCTACTATACAACCTGCATCCACAATTGAATTGTCAGCATTCGATGCAACTGTTTGGACTTTGCACTCATTTGAGATTTGTTGATAAGGTTCAGAATCACAACGTTCACAGCAATAATGAATAGGAAAAACACCACACCTCCACCTGAAAGAAACTGATGTTAGAAAACTGTTCACATGCGTACCAGCTATTATGATAAACTGTGAATTATCCGATACTGCACTATCATCGAACATAAAAATATAGGAGGTCGAGTTGAAAATACTGGATTTCACGAAAAATTTCAGATCGTCATGTGCAAGCTGAAATTTGTTTATGATAGAGAGCATGTTTGCAAATAGCCAACCACTCTATTTCGATACACTTCGGCGCTCTCCCAACTCTGCAACAGCGGAATCGCGTTTTGAATGACGCACGCGACTGAAAAAGGGACACAAACAATACTCTACAATACTTTAAATCAATCAATCAATCGTTTATCCGGAATCGTTAAACACAATCATGATGTTATGAAGCATACAGTAGTGCCTAAGATGCGAGATACATACATAGGCTAACGCCGGGGAAAGACAGGTAGGCTGACGAGGTTAGTGGTGGAAAGACAATACAGACTTGATCGGTAATCATTCCTGGACCATTAGAGTACCATTCTTAACGTGTAGAGCTCCGGGTTTTCCTTTGCTTCCATGCCAATTGATATCTCCTCGCGCCATAGCTGCTTCCACATGAGGATACTTTCCGCCGCCTCACTGGTTACTCGGGAAGGATTCTTGTCGATGACCGATCATTCGGCGGTGGCGGAACAAAATAAAGACCCGACCGCACGCCGCGGGGAAAAGAAGAAGAATAAGAATAAGAATAAGAAGAAAAGAAATGAAAAGAAATGAATAGAAAATATAAAAGAAATGAATAAAAAAGTACTGATAAAAAAGAGACAATTAAACAGAGCCATGATACATATTACACCTCTGAGTCCATAGGCCTTCCACCACGTGGGTGTGACTATGGTCTTGAGCCTTCCGATTGGCAGGACGACACTCAGTCGGTACGCGTACGTCACCGAGTACGACGCCCCGCCGTACGCCATGCCATTGATCATAATGAACTGGAATGATGTTATTTGTATAATATATTATACTTTGATTCACCAAAATCGCAAAGACGACTGTTTGATTGGTGTCCGAGAAGTAGCCGTCGCTGTAGATGATGGAATAGGGGAAGAGCAATACTGGACGAGACAGTAGCATGATGAGTTCACCAGCAAAGGTAAGAACCTGAATGAAATGGACTTACAGGTTTCTTTTTCATTGTGTTTTGAAGGGAGTGTACCCTCTGGTTTTCGAAGTTGATTTAGCATCGGAATGGGAAAATACATCAAAAATTATACACTTTTGTCAATTGGACTATATGCCGCAAATGGCGGCGAGAAACCATCAACAACCGTGCACGTTTGTGCACATTTCTGCACACTTTTCTCTAGAAAGAGCGTGTTCGAGCGCAATTTACACAAACTTCAAGGCAACTTGCGCATAACATTTCTATGAGAAAGTATACTATTTATGACATATTTCAACATGCTGATACTAACTCAACTTCAAAAACCAGAGGGTACACTTACTTTAACTGAGTGATTTAATTGTATAATAAAATCTTAATTATCTAATGAAATCAGGAAATTTGTAAAAATTGACTTTCGAAAATGAATGCAAACGTTTCGCACTCACCGTCAGATGCAGCACATAGTACTTGTATGTCTTCATGGCTGTCGGCGAGACGTTGACGATCATATAGATGTTGGTGAGAGCACAGACGAGTTGCAAGGCAGTGACAACGTGGTATATCTCGGTGAAGAGAAACGAGAGCTCGTGCACGTCCCGCATACTGTGGGGGGGAAGAGAGTGGCAGTACAGAAATCAGAACTCAGAGTAGCGTGAAAGGTGCTGCGAACTCTGAAACTAAACACAGCGCAGTGGCTAAGGAGAGTTGCATACGATCTGCGAATCCGATCCTAGGATACAGCGCATGTGTATTTCCCACCGCAGATGATTTGTGTGGAGAAAATTATGATGTGAAAACGCTTTGACAGGTGATCTAGGGTAATTTAATTGTATCATTTTCTCACACATATCTCTATATTTTAATACGATTTTCACAGTTCAGCAAGGCAACATGTCTCTTGTTTCCCAAAGTTCTCGTTAGATTTTCATAGAGTAAGTTGCTGGAGAGATACCAGTGTGTATAGGGGTGAACCATGACGTGTAAACTAAATTTGTGTTCACATTATAAACCAATATAACTATAAACACCTCTCTTGCCTCACATCATTTCTTCATTTCTTTTCAGAATGCCCACGTACGGAGAATGTCTGCTATCACTCCGATCAGATGAGTCATTCACGATAAGCTGATAAGCAACGTCTACCTGGAAAAGCATAACCTGGATCCAGCAAAAGCTTGACTGATAGTGAACCAATCCCGTTCGATAACGCATACGTGTGTTGATAGGAGACAGTATAAATGAGTGGCTGTGTCGAGTACGATAGCAGTGAACAACTCGCAATGCGTCTCGCCAACATACTGATTCTCGTTGCGCTAACGGCGGCGTGCGGTGCGCGATGGATGGACACGGAGGAGCAGTTGAAGGAGCAGGAGGAGCAGGAGCAGGAGATGCAGGAGCAGAAACAGGAGGAGCCGGAGCATGCGCGGGAGAAGGAGCAGTTGAAGGAGCAGCAGGAGCCGCCGCCGCAGCCCGTTCGACGCCACCGCGGACAACGCAACGCGGTGATCGGAGCAGTGACACTCGCTCTGGTGAGAGGGTAGAACTATTGCATCGCGTTCCCACCTATGATTTTATTATAATAATAATTGTATGGAAAAGGAGGAAAGCGATGTGTCGTTGCTAGCCAAGCAAGTATTGCAGTCGAACAACTTCCGCTGTCTGTTCAACTGCGACGCATGCATTACCTCCGGGACCCCGTTGGACGGGTGCTGGAAGAACAACTGGAGAAAGAGGGACTCGCGATGCGGAAATAGTGTGCGGGAGAGAGAGAGGGGAGAGAGCGGGAGAGAGGGAGAGAGGAAGAAGGAGAAAGGGGGAGAGAGAGGGGAGAGAGAGAGGATATATGCAGCATATGCATAAGTTTTAGGAGCGCCGTTTCTCCTTTCCTCACATGGCAGGAGGCAGATGCTATTGCTGCCCGTAATGATAAATCTATCTATTCTTGCGCTTTTATTATTTCATCCTACGTTCCGCTTCTTAAAAAATTAAAATGAATAAATAACTTTAATTTTTCAAAAACACCTGCAGGATAGAAACGAGCGTAGTTCAGTTTTTAATCAGAGACGCCTTCTTCCGGCAGAAAGGGATTGGTTGTCTGCCTGTGAGCAGTGACAACGCGCTAATTAGCAACCTGAACAATGCGTGACATAAGAAACATACGGAAAATATTAAAAGGAAAACAATATATAGATACGAAAAATAAGCAACACCTGCACAAGCCGATTGGCAAAGTGTGGTATGCTGATTCGAGTCGCTCTCACTCGCTCGTCTCTCGGCGAATGACAGTCGACCGCCGTCATTTACCCTTCCCTCACCCGAGCCATGCGGCTGCTCCTTCTCCTGTACCTAGTGACTGCCGTCTACGCATCCGACTACAAAGTCTCTTTCCTCCCTCTCTCCCTCTCTTTCTCCCTCTCTCCTTCCCTCTCTCTATTCTCCCGCTCTCCCTGTCTCGCCCTCTTTCCCTCTCTCCTTCCGTCTCTCTCTATCCCCTCTCTCTCTGTATCTCTCTCTCCCTCCCCCCTTCTCTCTCCCTCTCTCTCTGTATCTCTCTCCCTCCCTCCCTCTCTCCCTCTCTCCCTCCCTCTCTCCCTCTCTCTCTCCCTCTTTTCCTCTCTCTCTCTCTCTCTCTCGCTCATGTGACCATGCCTGTTTCAGGGTCCGGACCTCGAAGGCGTTGACATCACATCCACCCGAGGACATGAGATCGCCGCCCACGCATTCAGCAAGTCCAAGCCGGTCTTCGCCAACTGGAACCTGCACGGTAGTTCATCATACTGTAGATGGTATTACTGTAGGCAGAACTGGAGTACTGTAGATGGACATGTATACTGTAGGCACGGCATTCGGTCAGCGCGAGAGGGTGCGGCTGACGCGCGCGGCAGAGTCGCTTGCGGGTTCGATGTGGAACAAACACGCGTTGGATGCGAGGGATTGGGAGATGGTGGTGAGTCATCGGGGTACTCCTCTTTCACTCTTTCCATTGGTCACTGTCGAGAGTGACAGAGAGTCCTGTCCTGTCAGTCTACTCTCGAGTGATGAACAGGGGATAATGAATTGTGAGAGCGCCTGAAGAGCGCCTTCCTTAATCCAGTCGATCAGTCCAAGTGTTGCGGGAGAAAGAAGCTGTGTCAGACTTCTCTTTTCAGTTGGAGGCCCGTATATGGGGCGGTCGACCGAACGCGGATGGAATGGCAATCTGGCTGTCAGACACGGAGCTACCAACGGGGGGAGAGTGGGGAGTCGACGCGACAGAAACATGGAAGGGCATCGCGCTGTGTGAGGGAGACATACCCATCCATATCGATTGGTTATCTATCGATTGCAGTGATTGACACTTACACAAACGACGCGAGCGCCACGTTTGCCTACAATCCCACCGTGTCGCTGGTGATGGCTGATAACGACCATCAGGAGGTATCGATCGATCGATTATCGACTGATTATCGATTGATTTCAGTATGTGCACTATGACGAGGACGGGAAGAATTTGCGCGTTCTCGGCTCGGCCGGGGAAGAGATGTGCCACTTCACGTGAGTACTGCGATCCGGGTTACGGTACCTTGAAGTACGGTATATGGTTCACTGGATACGGCATCTGGGAGTACTGTAGTCGGAACGGATTACTGTATCGCAGGTCTTCGTCGGAGAAGCCATTCAAGCTGCTCGCTCGCTACGTTCACTCCACTCTCTCTGTGTGGTTGGCAGAAGATGGGGAAAGCGAGTGGAGAAAGTGTATCGAGTACGAGAGTGAGTACGGTAGCCACCTAGGGGTACTGTATCTACCGTATCACAGACATTTTCCTGCCTACCGGCTACCGTATCGGTCTCTCGGCACAGACTGGCCAGCTCTTCAGCAATCACGATGTGCAGTGCTTCCGAGTGTCAGTCACTTTTGTATCGTTATCGATTGATTATCGATTCGAAGGTACGAGCTGACGACCCCGCCTCACACGGACGAGCCTGTTAGGGAGCCGAAGAGAGTGGAGCGCGAGGTAAGGATTGATTATCGATTGATTATCGATCTTTCCAGGGCGCAAAAAAGGTGGATGCTTCGGACCCACGCAACTCTTCCCTCGTATCCTGGATCCTTGTCGCTCTCGTCATTCTCGGACTCGCATTTGGAGCGTGAGTGGTTATCGATTGATTGATTGATTATCGATCGATACAACCATTGTTTTCAGGTTCTCCCTCTACGACAAGTTTGTCATCGACCAGCAGAAGAAGCACTTTTATTGATTTATCGATTTGTAGCTACTATTTGAATTTTAACCAATCATCGTTGTGCGAGATCCATGTGTGATAAACGTGTTTTGAAAAGTGCGTTCTTTGAGTTGTGGAAATTGGAATTAGAATGGGGCTTTCGGAAGAGGTGGGTAAGATAGAGAGTGAGTGTCATTTCTTCATTTCTCTATCGCCCCTCGCATCGCCCGGCTATACTGAACATTGTGAGTCCACCAATCCACCCCTATCCTTCTTCCCCTCCCTCCCTTTTCTCTTCCTGTTTCACTCTCTCCCCATCCCTCTCTCCCCTCCCTTCATTTCACTCTGCTTACGTGTTGTTTCAGAAAATGTCGTCAAACGTGACCGAACCCTTGAAGAAAGCGACCTCTTCCAAGAAGAAGGGAAACAAGGACACGCGTGTCAAGCATGAGAAGACGCCCGAAAAGGAGAGCGAGAAGGTGAGTATCGATTGGTTATCGATCGATTATCGATTGATCATTCCATTTAGGGAGGAGAGCCGGAAGAGAAGAAGAAAGTTGAAGAGGTGCCGGCTGGCGCGAAGTTCGTCTTCAACCCGGATGCGAATCGTTGGCGCCCCGGCCCGCCCCGTTCCAGCCGCCACTCTGAAGACGTATGCCTATATAGGTGTCCCCTGTAGGCGTGTGAATGTGTGAATGTAAGCGTACTTCGTGGTGTTACTGTTATTGAATAAATATACTGTGATGTGGCTCATCTGTTGTGTCTATGACTCATCACACGGTGTTTTACCACTCATTTACATATTCGTAATGGGTTAGCGAGCTCTGTACAGTCCAGGGAATATTAAGTTCCGCCACCACGCCGCTCGGCCGTCATGCATTTGAAAATTGCGCGCGCGCGAAAGTTTGAAAGTTATTTTATTCGCGTGCTCTCGCATGTCTATCGATTTTGCCGTCTCGCACTCTGCGCTCTCTGCGCTCTCTACTGGCGGCTGACTGATTTGCCCACCCACTGTATACGAAGTCGCTAAGTTCAAAAGAACCAATAGCAGTTACAAAAAGAATTTTTCGAAATAAAACGATGAACGACATGACACTTTGAATCGATCATTCCCTCACTTCTACCGGGTGCGGGAGGTTCGTCCAAGCATGGCTTGGGTGGCGTTTCTCCCTTTACCACCACTGCTTCCATGTCTCGCTGGAGTTGTCGTCGGTACGAAATCGGTCTCCAATCCCGCACACTTCTTCAGCCCTTCTTGTGACGTTTTGTCTCAAAATGGTTTCCTACCACCAAGCAACACACGCCGCGATCCGAGAAGGTACTGTAGCTACAGTAACCGTTACTGGATACTGTAAACGCAGACCGTCGTAGCTGAACTTGTGTAATTAAATTGTTTCAGAATGCGATGTTGCTGGCGGATACGGCCGCTAAGGATGTGAGTTGCGACGACGGGGACGAAAACTACGAGGTATACGGTACATACAGTAAGCAGTACTATCTACCGTACCCCAGGAACCGCCGGTCTGCTTTCAATTCAGTCTCATCCCCAACTTGGTGTTGCGAGAGCATCTTCTACCGCACTTGGATTATGAGGTAAAATGTAGCAATAAACAAATAAACTGTACAGACATACAGTTTCAAGTTCAGACCTACTGCTCTCTCACTATGCTCGATCGCTCGACCTCACACGCACTATCCTCTCCAAGCGGCCTTCGCCAGCGTCTTGTCATCGAAATCCAAAATCTCATTGTCAGTGGATATCACTCGATAATCGGGGCTACGGTACCCTTTGCAGCGTCAGTGCCCCGTCACCTTCATTCTGGAGATGTTCGTGGCTGTTCGGTTGGAATTCGGCGGACGGAGAGTGGTGGAGTGGGTGCCACTTCGAGAGTGGATCGGCACTCGCCACGCCCGGATGCCGCCGCGAATCGGTGAGAGAAGAGGGGAGGAGTGTGGTGGGAGTGATACTCGGTCGCAGAGCAGTGTCTGTCTCGCCTGCTGGCTCGCTATGGCGGGGCTATAGTGGAGGTGGAGCTGCGCGGGCGCGAGTGGCTCGATGATCCCGTGTCGGAAGAGGTGTGGAACGAGGCGGTCGACGCGCGCCGAGACGAGAGACGCGAGGCGTACATTGAGGTAGCGCGCGCGCGCGAGAGAGAGAGAGAGAGAGAGAGAGAGAGAGAGAAAGATAGAGAGAGAGGGGGAGAGAGATGTCTAGACACATGGCACCGACGATGGCTACGAGAGCCAAGATGAGGACGACGATTACGACGAGCCGAGCACGGGATACGTGAGTACTGCTCTTTTCTCACAGTCCTTGTTGTCAACATTTTCACAACAAATCTCTCTTCTCTAACACGCCCGGAAACACACACTCCCCGATGTATTGTGAACCCTTCAAAGTTTGTTCATGGCGGAGCAAACTGTTATAGCTTTTCATTTGCTTCGTAGTAGCTGTCTAAACACGATAGCCCCGTCTGCCGCGCTTTTCCCTGCCGCTTTCCGACAGTGGATCCCCATTTGAGATTCGTTTTGTTGTATTTTTTCCTATCTTGTCATGTTTGTACATTTTTTTTTCGTTTTTTGCATGAGTTCTTAAAAACCCGTATGACTTGTTATTATAGGAGGAGTGTCTGTCGGTGGTGCCGGCTGCGCTACTCGCCTGGCTCGTCCGACTGCCACGCATGCGCAGCCTCAAACTAGATGGCCTCAAACTCGATGCGGACGAGATGTGTATGTAGCGGTAGTGGGAGAGAGAAAAGGAATGAGCGAGAAAGAGAGAGAGAGAGAAAGAGAGAAAGAGAGAGAGAGAGAGAGAGAGAAAGAGAGAGAGAGAGAGATAGAGAGAACGCGCCTTCAGATATGTCGTGCGGTGCCCTGCTTTTTCTCCGCCACCTCACTCTCAGCATGGACAACTTGTATGGCGACTTCGACAAGCGCGGGTTTACAACTGTCTGTTTCACTCTTCGTACTCTGGAGTACCACGATGTTACAGCTTTTCGATCGCGTCAAGTGTCTCGCCACACTCGATCTGAGCGGAATCCACCGGGTTGAAGAGGTTGAGGGGAGGAAAAGGGGGAGGGTTGAGAGAATCTTTCAGCAGCGCCTGCTGTCTGCCTGGCTGGCCGAGAGCCGGCTCCATCCTCGCCGCATGCATGTTATTGTCGAGGGCTTTCTCGACGACATGTACGCAACACGTTTCGTTCACGATTGAATCGTTTACATAGCCTAAGAAATTTTTATGAGCCGACACTATTCGCACGCCTTCAGAACTTTCAGAACTGAAGAAATGGAGAGAAAAAATAATAAGATCTCGTTTCACTGTTATCGCTTACAGCAAGTTTTCTGCTGTAAACGTTCTAATACCAACACAAGTACCATAAAATATCAAATTCGAATCATACCCAGTTTGCTTATGAAACTAAATGTCTAACATCCCGGGCAGTTCGTATCACAAAGTGTTGCATAAATAAGACCCACGCATTCAGACTCGACTACAGAGTGCTGGCACAGAGCTGCGATGTCATCGACTTCACGTTCCGA
Organism: Rhabditoides inermis; assembly: GCA_963966185.1. Lineage (NCBI taxonomy): Eukaryota > Metazoa > Nematoda > Chromadorea > Rhabditida > Rhabditidae > Rhabditoides > Rhabditoides inermis. The sequence continues at coordinate 753,541 of CAWZYM010000285.1, read as the reverse complement.
ATGAATCGCCTGCGCGCTGGACATGTAATGTCGTTGAGAGAGAGAGAGAGAGAGAGAGAGAGAGAGAGAGAGAGAGAGAGAAGAGCGATAAAGTAGAGGTCAGACGCAAATTTTGCTGGCAAAAGACCCTCAGAAAGATTTCATCAGAACGACCGTTCATAGTCAGCCTTTTTGCGGATTTTGATACATAATCGAGTGTGACATCGGCGCGTATCGCAGGGCCCGCTTCGCGACGAATCGCCCGACCGCCCGCACCAGTTCTCCCAACTCGACCTCTTCCCTTCAATCGCCAACGTAAGTGGAACAGTCATTTTTCGTCTGTCAAGACGTTTTCTTCTATCGAGAATGTTGAGTAATCGAGACACCGTAGATCGGCACGGTCGTGCTCGACTATGCGTATGTCGACTTCACCGAAAATGTCGTCAACGAGCAATATGTGCCGCGACTCAAGCAGTGGATACAGGGTGAGAGAGAGGAGAAAGAGAGAGAAAGAGAGACAGAAAAAGAAAGAGCTGTGTGTGTTAGGAATACGCGCTGAGCGCGTTTCGATTCGCGTCAGCAATCGCTCATCCCTCATGAGCTGCGGTGGACAGCAGTGGATGGTTCACGAGGCGATCAGTGAGCACCGTATCCAGAAGGCCCGGCACATTGCAGAGGATCTGGGGTGAGAGACAGGAGAGAGAGAGAGAGAGAGAGAGAGAGAGAGAGAGAGAGGTCATACATACAATTCAGTTGCACAATCGAGGTGACCATTAACCCCTGCCCGTGTCGCTACCATTGTTCGTCGTGGAAGGAAAACTTCTAGAATGCAACCACTTGCTCTCAAATGTCGTTCTCATGCACCACTTCCATCACAAAACCAAACTCACATACACACATTCCACCTACTTGTCTCATGTTCGTTCATGCCCTAACGAAACACGAATAAAAGTGTTCAGCAATGGGTTCTGGTAGTTGTTCTTTATGAATCTAATACAGATAAACAAAGTGTATGGTAAATTTGGGCATGGTAACAAGATGCATATGATAGCTAACTGACTCGGTGAGTCTCCGTTATATTCAGATAGAGGTTTACGTTTGAGACGTGAACTGGAATATGTTTAAAATTTCTGAAGATGGCGGTGAGCGGATGCCTCATCCGCCATACAGTCAGTCTTCCCTCTCACACTACTCCAATGCAGAATCCGCGCATCGCCGGCTCGTCGATCCATTCATTGTACGCAGCAGACAGATGCCAGCGTGGCAGCACACTCCTGACACGAACGCTTTTGTCTGGCACTACCCCCTTCCCTCACTCACTTTAGCCGGTCCCTTGTCAGCCATCTGCATGATGTGGAAGGGCGTCAGGCTAGCCACCGTCACGCACGACGAACAGTGCACCTCAAAGCGCAATATTCGTAAACGATACACACGAAACAACAACAACAGCAGCAACAACAACACGTGCTTCGCTCGAAGAAACTGGGCAGCCACCCGCACGCACCTGGACAACGAAGCAGTAGGTGCGGAGTAGATGGAGCGTCTGCTCTCGAGTCATCTGCTTCAGCGTCACTCTCTTGAATCTCGCACTGCGAACATAGCGGTCGTGGGAGAAGCCGCAAATGGAACAGGCGGCGAGCTGAAATACTGGCGAAGACTACACACCGAAACAAAACTTAAAAAAGCCCATACCGGATCGTCCTTGAGCATGTGAGCCTCGAGAAAGGCGAGCGCCGGGCGCGTCGCTGTTCCAACCGAGCTCGCCGAACAGCGCGTTCACCTCGCGCGACCCATACACACAATACGAAATGAATCGCTCATATCATATAATATCATTTTATATTCATCAGTCACCGTCTCCCTTATGATTTACAATGCAAGAATTAATGCGATTCAACATTGTGATGAGCCTTCAAGCGGTGTTCAGTTGACATCACTGACATCGCTGGACTGTCGCCTAGACTCACTTGAACATAATGACGTCGCACACCATGAGCGGGTTGGACTTGACGAGCACGGCGCGCAGCTGACCGGCCAGCGCGTCCAGCTTGAAGAACTGAAAAGATAATAATAAAAACGTGCACTCGCCAACTCGCCTCGGCCTCTTTGAGACGTGCGGGCAGCGGAGGCAGCGACGACGCGTACATCGACTCGCCACGGATGTAGCGCAGCAGCGGCTTTGCAACAGAATATATATATATATATATATATATATATATATATATAGAGAGAGAGAGAGAGAGAGAGAGAGAGAGAGAGAGAAGAAGATATATATATATATATATATATATATATCTTATTAAATATCAATAATATTCACTATTAAAGTGACAATTTCACCTAAAAATGATATTATACTGATGAAAAGTTAATGGAAACATCAAATAACATCTACTAAACCTGAAAACTAGAACTTGTTTCATGATTTTAAACTATTTTTTGCCCCAAAAAAATAGTTGATTTTGAATGCTTTATGGGTAAAAAGTGAGGTTACATCACAGCTGAATGTCTAAAACGTCTTGAATGACGGGAATTTTTGAATGTAATTTTGATATGAAATTCAGTTTATAGCATAAACTGAAGTCGTAGAAGCCGATAAACATATCCCTATGTGATACGCATCTCGAGTTCAATAGTTAAAGCCAGAATTTGTAGAGCGCGCCAATTCAAAATTCAAAATTTTTCCGATTGCGGATCATTAAAATTGTCACTTTAATGATACTCACCGAATAACACCGGGTCGCGGTCGATGTAGACGTGGTGCACAGTCGAACCGCCCGTCGACGTCTGAAATCGGCATCCTGTAAAATTCAACAATTCAACAATTTAACAACTGGGAAAATTCAACAATTCGGAAAATTCAACAACGAAAAATTCAACAACAAATGACGTCATAGCAAAATGTTCTGAGTGTCTCCAAATAACGGGCCCGTTCAAGAGTTCCCTATTTTTTGGGGGAACCGGCCCTGTTTTTTTTTAATGAATGTGTTTCGCGAAGTATTTCATCATTTATTGTTGGAGGTATAGGTCTGCAAACTATTTCAACTACGTTTACAATTCTGAGGTGATGAAGCCGTATTGAAAACGCTTGTGAACGCATCGGAGCAGCGTGGTGCCGAGGACACGAAAAATTCAACAACATGTACCGTGGCATTTCAGTGATCCGCGTCTGTCGACAACTGACGACGACGTTTCTCTTCGAGACAGATCGTCGAGAAGTGTACCCGTAACGAGCAGCCGAATCACATCATCTTTGCCGACCTCTGGACAGTAGCAGTCCTGATCGAGAACTCTGTGCGATTGAGTGCACGCCGATGCAGCTCAACTAATGCTACGCGACGCGACCTGTACGCAAATGTTTGGCCCACTTCTTTTCCATATTGTTATTGACAATATGATCTGAGCCGTGAAAAGGTTTGCAGACGTGTGCATGCAACTAGACCTCATCAGTAAAGAAAAGTACGTCGCAAAAATATTACATTCGTCGGTTTCATTTAAAAAAGGGCCGGATTCTCCGGACCCCAAATACAGAACTCTCGAACGGGCCCGTTATTTGGAGACGCTCAGAAAATTTCGCTATGACGTCATTTGTTGATGAATTTTTCGTTGTTGAATTTTCCGAATAGTTGAATTTTCCCAGTTGTTGAATTGTTGAATTGTTGAATTTTACAGGATGCCTCTGAAATCTGTAGATGAGCAAAGAGACTTGGTGTGTCTCACACTCACCGTGGTCATAGCGCTGCTCCACTCGCTCGCGTGGTCCGAGAAGTACGAGTTCTGTGCGCGACTGACAGTCGCCATCTGAAGAAGAAAAACGAAAAATCGTCGTAGTCACGATTATCAATTGTCATCATAGTCACACACACAACTCAAAGATGCATCGAATGTCTGATGGCCGACGTGGAAACGCACGATATCACCCATTCTTGATAAGCAAATTATTTGCGAAACAAATAAAAAACAAACAAAATTTAAAAAAAAGGCAAATTCCACGCGCTGCCAAAAGTATGAGAAATCGCGAAAGTCGATAGCGGTGTGCGCACGACGACGAATCATAGACACGACAGATGAATCAAAATATATTTATGTATAAAAGAAAATATATTTATGAAAATATATTTATGTATACAAGAAAATGTATAAAACAACATATATTTATAAAACAACAACAACAACACGGTGTAAGTTCGCATTCAACCACTTAGAGGGAACACCTATACAGGCAGACATCTTCCTTTTTGCGACTGGGAGGGGGCGGGCCGGAGCGCCAACGGTTCGCGTCCGGGTTGAAGACGAACTTCGCGCCAGCCGGCACCTCCTCCTCCTTCTTCTTTTCCGGCTCTCCTCCCTAAATGGAATGGTCAATCGATAAACAATCGATAACCAATCGATACCCACCTTCTCGCTCTCCTTTCCCTTTTCATGCTTGACAGCGTCTGAAACGATGGCGCGCATCAGACTGGCAGTGGCCTCTTCCGAGTGGCCCATCTTACGCAGCTGCGACAACATCTCCTAGAATATCGATCGATTATCGATTGGTTGATAGGGAGAAGGAGGGGACTCACCTTCATGTTAGTGCAGAACACGAAAGGCGGGGTGTGCGAGTCGTTCACACTCTGCACATGGGGAGTCTGCGTGTCCTTGTTTCCCTTCTTCTTGGAAGAGCTCGCTTTCTTCATGGGTGCGGTCACATTTGACGACATTTTCTGAAACAACACGTAAGCAGAGTGAAAGGAAGGGAGGGGAGAGAGGGATGGGGAGAGAGTGAAACATGGAGAGAAAAAGGGAGGGAGAGAGAGAAAAAGGAAGAGGAAGAAGGATAGGGAAGGATAAAGGTGGACTCACAACGTTCAGTATAGCCGGGCGATGCGAGGGGCGATGGAGAAATGAAGAAATGACACCATCCTCTATCCCACCACCTCTTCCGAACCGCCCCGATGGCCCCATGCTAATTCCAATTTCCACAACTCAAAGAACGCTCGTTTATCACATATAGAACTCGCACAACGATGATTGGTTAAAATTCAAATAGTAGCTACAAATCGATAAATCAATAAAAATGCTTCTTCTGCTGGTCGATGATAAACTTGTCGTAGAGGGAGAACCTGAAAGCTATTTTAAAATCGATCGAAAACCAATCAATAAATCGATAACCACTCACGCTCCAAATGCGAGTCCGAGAATGACGAGAGCGACAAGGATCCAGGATCCGAGGGAAGAGTTGCGTCAGCTCGTACCTACAAATCGATAATCAATCGATAATCAATCGATAACGATACAAAATTGACTGACACTCGAAAGGACTGCACGTCGTGGTTGCTGAAGAGCTGCCCAGTCTGCGCCGAGAGACCGATACGGTAGCCGGTAGGCAGGAAAATGTCTGTGATACGGTAGATACAGTACCCCTAGGTGGCTACCGTACTCACTCTCGTACTCGATACACTTTCTCCACTTGCTTTTCTCATTCTCTGCCAACCACACAGAGAGAGTGGAGTGAACGTAGCGGACGAGCAGCTTGAATGGCTTCTCCGACGAAGACCTGCGATACAGTAATCCGTTCCGACTACAGTACTCCCAGCTGCCGTATCCATATACAGTACTTTAAGGTACCGTAACCCGGATCGCAGTACTCACGTGAAGTGGCACATCTCTTCCCCGGCCGAGCCGAGAACGCGCAGATTCTTCCCGTCCTCGTCATAGTGCACATACTGAAATCAATCGATAATCGATCGATCGATACCTCCTGATGGTCGTTATCAGCCATCATCAGCGACACGGTGGGATTGTAGGCAAACGTGGCGCTCGCGTCGTTTGTGTAAGTGTCAATCACTGCAATCGATCGATATCCAATCGATATGGATCGATATGTCTCCCTCACACAGCGCGATGCCCTTCCATGTTTCTGTCGCGTCGACTCCCCACTCTCCCCCCGTTGGCAGTTCCGTGTCTGACAGCCAGATTGCCATTCCATCCGCGTTCGGTCGACCGCCCCAGTCTGACACAGCATCTTTCCCCGGTAACACTTTGACCGATGAGCTACTTCCACAACCACAAAACCCGGCCAACAACCGTTCTCTCGTGTTCATCACTAGACATACAAGACTCTCTGTCACTATCGAGAGTGACCAATGGAAAGAGGGACAGAGGAGTACCCGATGACTCACCACCATCTCCCAATCCCTCGCATCCAACGCGTGTTTGTTCCACATCGAACCCGCCTGCGACTCTGCCGCGCGCGTCAGCCGCACCCGCTCGCGCCCACCGAATGCCGTGCCTACAGTACACATGTGCATCTACAGTACTCCCGATTCTATCTACGATATGACCATCTACAGTATGATGAACTACCGTACCATGCAGGTTCCAGTTGGCGAAGACCGGCTTGGACTTGCTGAATGCGTGGGCGGCGATCTCATGTCCCCGGGTGACTGTGATGTCAACGCCTTCGAGGTCCGGACCCTAAATAAGGAACGGTAACAGAAGAGAAAGATAGAGAGAGAGAGAGAGAGAGAGAGAGAGAGAGAAGGAGAGAAAGAGAGGGGGGGAGAGGGAAGAGACCTTGTAGTCGGATGCGTAGACGGCAGCCACTAGGAGAAGGAGCAGCCGCATCGCTCGGGTGAGGGAAGGGTAAATGACGACGGTCGACTGTCATTCGCCGAGAGACGAGCGAGTGAGAACGACTCGAATCAGAAATTTCCCTTGAAGTACTTCTCGAACTACGGATCGAAACGTCCTCCGGATCTCGCGATAGAAACCGCGGGCGATTGCGCCGCACCCGAGATCGTTCTCAATCAATTGGAGATCGTTCTCAGACGTTCTCAAGAGGGTGCGGCCCTGGATTTAGCAGACTCATGGTCAGAACTACATCTTTCAGCAAGACAACGACCCGAATCACTCCTCCATCTTCTTTTAGGACGTGTTTAAGAGCAAGTGGAAGGTCATGGAGTGGCCGAGCCAGTCGCCGGACATCAACTCGATCGAGCACCTCTGGGAAGAGCTCGATCGGCGGACTCGAAAGATTCGGGTCAAGAATGCGGACAAGAAGATCGCGTTGCTTGAACAGGAGTGGAAGAAGATCGGCCTCGCGACCCTCCACAAGCTGATCGATTCGATGCCCCGCAGCTGACAGGCCGTGATCGAGAACAAGGGACACCCGACGAAATACTGAGAGAGTTTCGGGTCATTATATGATTTTATAGTATAGTTAGGCTTTGTTGAAATTAGAGTTTTGATTTTTGTGATGATTCTTTATTACTGATTTAAATTCTAGTATTAAATTATGTGATATGAAATCATGGTGTTTTTGGATACTCAATGAACGGTTCTACCCGAGAATGGTGGGTAGAACTTTTTTGGAAGTGAGGTTTGGTCACAGGAATTGTTCAAAGTTAAATACGAGAAAATGATGAATTTGTGAATACAATAATCCACCTACTGTAACCGGGAGAATAGAGAGGGATCAATATGAAGCATGGTATTAGATCCGAATATAGTCCAGAAAACGGTGTGCGAAAAATGAGAGCTCTTTCATTTGAATAGTTTTAGAGAGCAAACACCAAAAGTGATACCTTTTTGACTGCCACTCTAGCTCTCTATCACATTTACATAAGTATAGGAAACCGTCTAATAGACATTGAAATGACTGAAATGGTACTAGTACAAGTACATCACAAACAATTGATAAAACCTAGAAAGTATTTATTAATACCGACAAAAAACCACAATTATGTATAATGCGATCTTTACAACAACATACTATAATATAGGGTAGAGTCTTCAAATAACTTTTTCGACATACCATTTGATGACGTGATAACAATGTGCGAGAGAGGAGAGATAGAATAGGACAGACGCCAAGAAAACCAAGAGCGACTGGGGAGGGGACTATTATTAGTAAGAACAGTATACTCAAAATACAAAAGTAGAACGTACAAACTTTGGGGACAAGAGAAAATAAACAAACTGTGAGTATACTGAGTGCTCGCACCGCGGGCACTACACACGAATAAATACGCATATCTGATCACGCGAGTAGGCTGGCAAACTGGGAAGGAGGGGGAAGGGAAGGACGGGAGACAGCGAGGGGCGGGACCTGAGGGGCGGAGACTCACCGGGTCAGACGGGCTCTTCGTCGACCGCCTCCTGCTTGACCGTCTTCTCGCCGTCCACATCGACAGGCGAGTCATGAGTGGACTGTGCTGCCTGGGCCGCCGCCTCTCCACCCTCCACATCCTCCTCCAGCAGGGCTCCCTCCAACTCCCCATCCACTCCGTCTGCTAGCACGTTCTCATCCAACTGCAACAAACACACATCACAATTCATTCCTCCCCTCATCTCCCCTCTCCACTCACCTCATTAGCCAAAGCAGCCTGCTGGTCCAAGCGGCGGCTGTACTGTATCGCCTCCTCGGCGACGCTGCTCACTGTGGCCTCAATGTGTGGCATGTGTGCGGGTTGTCGCCGCAGCCCCGATGGCCGGGGAGGGGGCGAGTCGGGAGGGGGAGTGATCGGGCGAACCTGCACAACCGAGCATACAGTTAGCACACACAAGGGAGCGAGAGAGACGAGACCAGAGAGACTTGCAATGCTTGCTCGCATGCGCGCTTTCACTTGCACACATGAATCCCCACCTGTTGATAGGGCGCGGGCTCGTCTCCAGTGGGACCGACCCTGCTCCTTCTCCTCGCATTCATAAAGAAGTTGGCGACCGTGCTGAGATCGAGCCGCAGGTGCTCTGCTATCGTCTGCTGCATCTCGCGAGACGGACGCTGCGTCTCCTAGAAGCAAATAGTTTGATCAAACGTCATAGAAGAATCAAACATTCAAAACTTCATGCATATATATGTGAAATTATCCCTGTTGTTCACCTTGAATATGGCCTGCAGGGTCCTCTTCTGTATGTCGGTGAATACGAGTCGCGGTCGCTTGTTGGCGGTGGCGTCGTCGCTTCCGGCGTGTGCCCGTGCCCGCGACGTGTGCCGCACGTTCTGCGCCGGCGTCGGTGGCGACAACACACCCGCCTGTCCCGCTAGCCGAACTGTCGCTCCAGAACCATCCTCCTCTCCTGAAACGACACTTTTAATCAGTTTGAATTACAATTTTTGTAACACACTGTTTTGTGTGTATTGTATGCATGAAACTTATACAAACGTACAAGCGTCCGGCTTTGATATACTATTATCAATATTCAACGTATCGTGTCCACACGCAGCTAAACTACTCGCCAACTCTCTCACGCCATGGCGCCGCCAATAGTCCCTTTCATAACAGCCGAGCCGCGGGCCGCGCATATAGCTATTGCCTATAGCCTCTCTTCCACGCTGTTGAAGTTATTGACAAGATTGATCTTAAGAAGGGAACATAAGACGCTGGAGAAACATCAACCCAGGGAGCAAGCGGGATTCAGAAAGGGATATTGCTGCGCAGATCACATCTTGGTGATACGAGAACTGATCTACAAGAGCTACCTCCACCGGATGCACGCCTATCTGGTCTTCATCGATGTGTCAAAGGCATACGACTCTATACGGCATAACGACGCGTGGGAGGCTCTCGCTAGTCATCAAGTCGAGCCAGCGTATGTGAGGATGCTGCAGGCCATCTACAGAAGCGGCAAGACAGAAGTTATGATCAGAGGAAGTACAGTAGAAATCGAAGTATTGAAAGGAGTGCGTCAAGGATGTCCACTAAGCCCACATATCTTCAACTCGGTGCTGGCGAAACTGATGGAAGGTTTTGATTTCTCGTTCGACGGAGCAGGACTGGAAGTCAACGGAGAGAAATTGTCACACCTTGTTTACGCGGATGACATGGTGCTCGTGGCAAAATCAGCGGCTGCGGCTCAGAAGATGCTGGATATAGTGGTTGAACAATGCGAGCTATTTGGACTGAAACTAAACAGAGGAAAGACTGTGGTCATGACAAACGGGCCGAAGACGAAGATGACACTGGAAGGAGAAGAGGTGGAGTACGTCGAGCAATTTGTCTACCTCGGCCGAACACTCAGTTTCATGTTCGACGACGCGAAGGAAGTTTCACGGCGAATACAAGCAGGCTGGAGCGCGTTCTATAAACATCGACACTTCCTCACTCTCAAAAGGGCACCGATGCGACTCAAGAGAAAGGTGTACCGGGCTGCTGTCTTGCCATCGATGCTGTACGGTTCGGAGACGTGGAGTCTGAAAGACAAGGAGCGGAAGAAGTTGCGGACGTGCCAAAGAAAAATGGAGCGGAAAATGCTTGGACTAAAGCTGACGGACAGGGTGCGAAGTGACATCATTCGGCGGGAGACGCGCGTTCCTGATGTTCTAGCGGAGGCGAGGAAAAGAAAGTGGGTGTTCGCAAGAAAGACGGCGATGGCAGAGGACGAGCGATGGACGGAGAAGATCATGAAGTGGAGATTGGATAGGACGGCGACAAGAGGAAGGCCACACATCCAATGGGCGGACGAATTCAGGATGGAGACGAATTTCCCAAAAGACAAGTACAAGTGGATCGAGATTGCTGCGGACAGGGACCCAACACAATGGAATCAACTCTCCTCTCGGCGCTACCCATAAGACCAGGGCGATGGATATGCTTTCTAAACATATGATCATGAAATAGCGATACCGAATAAAGCATTTGATTTGATTTTGATTTGATTTATGCCATCAGTACAGTCGCGCCCTTCACTCTTCTCTTCTCATTCCCAACGCCTAGTCACACCCACTCTCCCACCCAACAACGACAACGCGACAAATCATCTTCATCACATCACCACATCTCTCCGCTCTCACCCGCCCTCTCCCGCCTCTCTCGCAGTAATGTGACCGCCCATCGCCGCAATGCAAACGCAATGCATCACTACCAAAAACTGCAGTGGCGCGTGGTGCGTCGTTTGCAGCGTGATTCACAAACGTAACCAGTGCAACACAATGTGACGACTCGCCTTGCACACAACAATACCCCTCCCCCTCCACCCGACTCGCCCTCGTCTCATTCGCTATGCGCAATATGGACGGCAGTGTGGCGAGGCTAGGCCGTATATCCAGTCAGTCGCTGCGGCGCCACTCCCGCTCAGTCACATTACATAAACCATCCAACAAGACACGCGCAAAAACGTCCGCATTACAAACGCACCCTAGCGGCAGCGCTCGCATTCACTTTCAATCACGCGCACACATTGGTAAGAAAACATACTAGCACACTAGCGCGGTCGCAAACTAATTCGAATCGCGACTTTGCGCGGCGAGACCATACTACGTATAGAGTGCAAAAGCAATTTACGATAAGAATTAGTGGGTATGCGGCGACTGACCAGTCTTGTACATGTCGAGTATGCCGAGTCGCATGGCCAGCGGCTGCTGCACCCAGTTGAACATGCGCCGGAACGTCTCCCGACCAGACTTCAGCTTGTTCCACGGCTTCGGGTTGCGCAGCAGATCCGAAAGCGTACCCTGACTCCTGAAACATTTTTAAATAATAATTAATAAATAGAAATAAAACATTATACAAATTCCAGAAAGAAACTGAACAAAAAACACCGCACCTGCACAAAATTCTCTCCGCAAATATCGCCTGAGGAATAGAGTGCTGCTTCAGCTCGTACGCTATACGCTTACACAACTCCTGAAAATAACTCCATAGACTTCAAAGGGCAAATCCGATAATCCGCTGTTTCAAAAATTCACACGTGCGTACTTTGGTGTCAATGTAGATGTCATCGTCAATCTCCGCGTTCAACGGGTCGTTCTTGTCGTTGGTCGAGTACACCTTGTGCGCTGCAATCACACATTCTTTATGGCTCTTCATATTCATAACTCACTCCATATGTACACCATGCAGGGAATTATATTCGCCAGCCACCACTCAACAAAAACACTCACTCCATCTCACCCACATACTCACATCGAAACGTTAATTTGTAACCAAGATACATGCGGGGAGTTTGCAGCATATACCGTGTGGCATCACTCCCTCTATTCACGCCCCTGCACACTTGTCTACCTCCTCTTTTCCGCGTGCCGTCACATGCGGTAATCTCTTCTCCGTCACTCTCACTAGCTGCTGCCGCCGCTAACTCCAGCCTCCACTTACAGACACACAAGACACAAGCACGCACTCTCATAAATCCCAAGCCCCGAAACGGGGGACTTCCAGCACTCGGCGAGAGACGACGAGAGAAAGAGAAGAGAACGCCTTCCCTCCCTTTTCTCCTCCTTCCACATTCCTCCATTCACAATACGTGCACGCAACAATAACACCAGACAACGTCGGCACACAAAAGCTAGTGGAACTGACATCTACACCGCAAAGCCAGGCAGAGGCCGCGTCCCGTATCTCATCTCGGTTACATATACTTCATCATTCATCATCGCACATGAATAACACTCATGCCCACACTCACAACATGCGGTTAGCCACTTGGATACGCGTCACACTGCACACCAATCATATTTTCTCATCGTCTATACCTTTATGAGAGTGCGAAGAAGGCGCAGCTTGCAACACAACCTCGTCCGCTTCTGCATCTGCGCACACACAAAATTCCGTGAAATTTGACACCTCCACGCCTCCCCTCGCCAGGCAAAGTCACTCTACCGCCACTTTGCTCATCTATACCACATCGAAAAGATTATCAGCATCGGTCAACACTTGTTAACTTGCATCAAAAGTGCACACCTTGAGCCTGCACAACCCATCACCACGCATATGTACTGATAAGATATCGAGAGTCAACGTAGCGGCGCGCAAATTCAAATTACTCACACGTGAGCACGTATACAGTTTGAGCACACTCACCCTTAGCATAGTGTTGAGCGTAGATTTGATCGTCTCCGTTCGAGTGACCTTCCAGTCCATCATCTCCATCATTCTTCATCACACCCATCAATCCACCGCCATAGTGGCCAGAGGGAGACGAAGAATCGTTCCTCTAAACAAAAAACACAATGAATATGAACAACAAACACGAGTGCTCGCAATCACCCACCTGCTCTCCAATCAAACTGGCTATCATGGTGCTGGCTAGTTCGACGTTGCTCACAGCGGGCGGCGTCTCCGCGTTGGCTAACCTCTCCATCTCCTGCTGGTGCGACGACATGCCCGTCGAAGAGGAAGACATCATCAGATGATGTTGGTCCAACGGGTCAGCCTCTTCCTGCAAAAAAACATTGCATAATATGAAATAAAAACATTGTTACACACCTTTATATATACACCATGTCGGAAGTCGCTTCCTCCCGCAGATGGTCTTCGGCCATCCATGTGCAGGGGTGAAAGCAGTCCGGCCGGACCATTACCAAAGCTGAAATCACATAGCAAATTGGTAAATCTAAACAAAATACTCACTTCGTCTTCTCCAGCGCACCCGGCCGTAGTTGTGAAACCTCGTCTCTATGATACTGCTGACCCATGTTGCTGAGACCCATCAAGTAGTTGCTGCTCCTGAACGATATTAATTTATTTGAAACTAACTATACTAATAACACCACCAACCCTTGGTCGTTGCCAATGCTCATGGGTGCAAGCGGGGCAAGGTTGGGAGAAGCCATGGAGGGGGAACTGGCATCGTGCGCACCTCCACTGCCATGCATCAACGACGCCAGCGTCACGGGCTGAGACGTCTGCTGCGGGCTGAACACACACCGTCATAATCAACACAATTCAACGTTCAACCACCTTATAGTCTCGAGGAAGTTCTCAGGAAGCTCCTCAAATGATCGTGCATTTGAGAACGTACTGGAGGGGTCGATTTGGAGAAAATCCGTGTTCGAACGGCGCACCTTTTCGTGGCGTCTGAAATCAAATATTTTTAATCACAAATTCACATGTGGGGTGAAACTAACAAAGCCAACAATAAGTGAGAAAATGTACTAACCCATTGGAAGACAGCGACGACTGGGCGTGCGAGGACGTCACCGCAGGCGGTTCCATCCCATTCGGTCGGGCAGATCAGGCAGAATATAACACACCCAGCTCCCGACAAACAACAACTGCAACGTAGGTTGTATGTGAGTGGGTAAAGTGCAAAATAACAAAGTGACAAAGCAAGACTAGGCGATACGACTCGGAAAATGGCGCTATAGAACAAGTAAAACATGTTCATGAAGTGTGAACTGTTGTATATAAAGTGATCAACTATAAATGACATAAAGTGCACGTTTCTGAATTTTTACATGTGATCCGGTGCGTTGCTATGGTAGAAATCCGATGTAGAGTTAAAGTGCGCACGCGCAGAACACACCACGGCTAACTGCATGTTGTGACTGATTGTGACAACATAATACAAAAAAATCATTGATATACATAGAGCGAAAATCTACAATTACTCGTAAAACACTCGATCTTTGGTAATAACAAAGTTTTGAGTACAAAAAATAAGCATATTGTAGCTCAAACTGCGATTCCAATATAGAAATCGAATTGGCAAAGACTGCTGAACAAAATCATCAAAAAATCAATAAATGCAAAAATCAATAATTTCAAACATTATCGATTTTCAAGCTCAAAACATGGTGCGTGTTCTCTGTGTACGTATTTGCGGTGTCTGCGCTCTATGTCCTGCCCGTTTCTCTACGCTCTGCCCCCAACATTCGCGGCGCGCGCAGATACTCAGGCAACGTGAGAACCTGCTACGCAGCGGCAGCCAATAATGCATCCCTATGCGAGCGGTTGGGGTACGTTACCGTAATCTTGGACGTTTGCCAGAAGCGACTCAAAAATCAGCTGTTTTCACCGGAAGTGTTCGTTTTTGCATATTTCTACCACTATTTGCATGTTGTAATTTTCAAAAATTGACACGGTTCAACTGAGCATACAGTATGTCACTCGCGCTGTCCACCAACCTCGCAGATATTCCCGTATTATGCTTCCAACAACTCTCAAACTGTCTGAACACGAACGACCTGTGGATGTTGCTGCTCGATGACGACCCAAACAGCGCCTATTTTATGGGGTGAGCGATTACATAAGATGGAAGTATAATACTCCTCATATGCCCCGAAAATGAGACACAATAACACAAATAGAAGGTGTTTGTATGATGTTTATTGATTTGACAGGTCGAACTAAGAACTATTGAACGAAGACTGGGAACAATGAACAGGTGCATTGTAAAATCAGTAGTATCACTCCAGCCCCGAGGACATTGACCGGTACTCTCGCTTGCCGAACCCGGGCGAGGCGGTGGTACGCTGCTGGGGCAATCGCGGACAGACCGTGCTCGGCTTTCTGGGTGAGATCGTAAACATTAGGATTATCAATTATGGTTTTGATAGTTTCGTATAATGATCAGGTCGTCTCCAAAAGCTGTCCGCTATCCACGGTAGCTCTATGGACAAGCCGCAGCTGATCATGAACAGGAAGTTCAGTGAGTTGGGATAATGGAGATAGAGAGAGGGGTGAGGGAGAGAGACAGAGAGAGAGACAGAGAGAGAGAGAAAGAGAAAGAGAGAGAGATGGAGAGAGATTCTTCCAGAGCCGGTCCGCTTCGCCTCATCCACCCAAGTGATCGTCTCCATCACATCCGACGGCAACGAGTTGAGTCTCGAGTGCAAGGCCGTCGGCTTCCCATCGCCAAAGTTCCAGTGGTAAGTGAATGATTGTGTGATTGCTGTGTTTAGAATATTCATCTCGAATCAAGTAGCACATTACAATAATGTGAATTAAGGGTTACGGTAAAGTACAGTAATACAACGCCTACTTCGATAAATAAACACATCAATTTATTTCTACTTGATTCCGGATGAATTGCTGTGTTTACTTATCGATTGATTGTTTGATTGATTGATTGAAGGTTTGACGGCGAGGATCAGCTCGATGACACCGCCTTGTCAACGCTGATCGTCCCGCGGTGCAAGTGCGTCCTGGAGCGGTCGTATTGGTGTCAAATACGCAACGAGGTGTGTTTCAAATTCAAACTACCCTTTATTTCTGTTCTATTATGTATGCGTTTTGAAAATTCAAGTAACGGCCATTCACCAAAGAACTTGTTTCAACGGCGTTTTGAATTATGTCGAACATGCAACAGACTGATCACACCTTTACTACTTGCTCAGGTTCCCGTCGGCTACTCCTACTCTGACTTCTACCGCAAGCCGGGCAAGGAGTACGCCTCTCAACTCAACACGGATCCCGTCGATCTCAACTCATTCATCAACCCGGAACACTGTGAGTTTATCCGTCAATCAATCAATCAATAATCTCTCCAGGCTGCCCTCAGTGCAAGCAGAAAGAGTACGCCCGACTGTGCGCTCTCATGGGCCACATGAACGACGATGACGACGAGCCGGCGAGCAGGCCAGGTACTGTAGCTAGTCGGTTACTGTACTTTGTTCTGAGAAGTCTGGATTACTGTAATATTTTTTCAGTTCAAGAAGATGAGACAGAGACGTTGGTAGCAGCCGACAAGGTGGCTCTAATCATCAGTAACAGGTTGGGAGGGAGGGAGGGAGAGAGGCGAGAGAGAGAGAAAGAGAGAGAGATAGAGAGAGGGGGGGGGGGGACGATTGCAGTCGCTACCGCCACCTCCCTCCCCTCGTCACCCCGCACTGCGATGCCGAGACACTGGCGCAGGGTCTGCAGGTATTTCTAATTTCTATGTCTCGTCAGAAAAGTTAGCGGAACATAAAAATGTCGTTATATCATGCCTGGACCCAACCATGGGGACGCTAGTGCGTCTTCCGTCTTTTCGATGTTTTTAGCCGTTTTCAGATTTCTTTCTTCTCTTCACGTATGCGAATTTGATGATCTTTTTCCAGGCGCTCAAATTCAAGACGGTCACGCTGGCGGACCTGACCCTCGTCGAGCTGCGACACTTGATCAAGGAGTACAAGAAGCTGCTCGGCAACGGGGTGTACGGTACGTGGTATCGTTCTCTCTTCCTCTCCCCATCCCTCTACTATTTCTACGTGATTTCACCAGCCGCCTTGTCATGTATCAGACTATCAGTATCCGATCCCTCCCTCTCTCCAGCCGTGTTCTACTTCGTGGGCCACGGCTTCGAGGTGGGCGGCGAGTGCTTCCTCCTCCCAGTCGAGGCGCCCGCAGACGCCCAACACCCAGAACACTCGCTCAGCATGCTGTGGGTGAGTCGAGTACCGGCGCGTGGCGCCGGCTGGTTTGTGTTGAGTTGAGGGTTTCGTTTGTGTTATGTTTCACACCATCAACATAATACAAGGTCACAGATTCTCACTAATAAAGTTTCGGTGGATTTAGCGTTTTTCAACTGGTATAATTGTAGATACTGGATCAGTTCAAGTCGGTCACCCCGGCGCTCAATCTCATACTGCTAGACGTGTGCAGGAAGTACATACCGTGAGTGTCTCTCTCTCTCTCTCTCCCTCCCTCCCTCCCTCTCCCTCCCTCTCTCTCTCTTCCCCTCTCTCTCCTCTCTCTCCTCTCTCTCTCTCTCTCTCCCTCTCTAACTCTTCCCCCCTCTCTCTCTCTCCCCCTCTCTCTCTCTCTCTCTTTCTCGCTCTTTACCCCTCTCTCCATCCCTCTCCAATCCTCCCTCTCCAGCTACGACTCCACCCTCGCCTTCATGCAGTATGCCGACCAGTACAAGACCAAAGTGACCGTGTCGAGGAACACTGTCTACGGATATTCCACGTTAGTTTTTTTTCAGACAGGTTGTGAGAATCCGGCACTTATTGTCAGCATGCGATGACACCTGTAGACTCAACTGACCAACTGAACTGAAAATTGTTTAAAAAAATGTTGATAACGTGTTTATGTTTATCGAACCAGCGTCTCTCTCTCTCTCTCTCTCTCTCTCTCTCTCTTTCTCGCGCTCTCTCTCTCTCTCCCTCTCTCCCTCTTCCTCTCTTCTTTTCACCCTCGCACCCTTGCAGCTCCGCGGGCGTCTCGGCGTACGAGGTTCGGGGCGAGGTGAACGGGGTGTTTATGAAGTACCTCCAACACCACGTCACACTCCCCGTCTCGGTGGTGGATATGATCAACAGGGTGCTGCGAGGTGGGCGGATGCATATTGTGTTCATGTTATGATGGAAATGTAAATGCCGAAAAAAGTCTATGCAATCCCTATGCAAGTTTATTGAAGCACCATACAAGCACCGAAAGTTTACACAAAATACAGCGCTATGGAAGGAGATAGTGGGGTAGAGAGAAAAGAGAGGAGAAAAGAGAGGACTTTTTGCAGACATCGAGAATGACGAGCGTGTCCGTGGCGTTCAGGTGCCGGAGCTGAGAAGCACTCTCGCCAGACCGAGGTACTGTAGACGCAACTCTCTCTCTCCCCTCTCCCCCTCTCCCCCTCTCACACTCTCTCTCTCTCTCTCTCTCTCTCTTTCCGCTCTTATGAACAACTATCGGTCAAAGTCTCATTAATATAAAACCGAGAACACGCTGAAATGATTGGCTTGATACGTATTGCCCACAACTCGAGGGTATTGCATACTACTGTAACTCGGGGGTTCGAATCTCACTCTGATCTTCTTTGACCCCCTCCGCAGAGTGAATCTCTTGAATCGGGGGATACCTTTACCTTTACCGTAACTCGGTTACTGTAGGTCGCTGACGGACGCGCTGGTGTGCGACGGCCACACAGTCTCGTTCGATCACCACACCCTGCACTGGAGACTCATGCATGGTGGGTGGTGGGAGAAGACTTTTCGAGATACGTTTCACCACAATTAGAGAAGTAGGTGTTGGAGGACAAGACAATTCTTTTGGTGTTGATGATTATCAATTTAGTTGCCTGAATGAGAGTAGAAGAAAGGAAGGAAGATAGATAGATAGATAGATAGATAGATAGATAGATAGATAGATAGATAGATAGATAGATAGATAGATAGATAGATAGATAGATAGATAGATAGATAGATAGATAGATAGATAGATAGATAGATAGATAGATAGATAGATAGATAGATAGATAGATAGATAGATAGATAGAGAGAGAGAGAGAGAGAGAGAGAGAGAGAGAGAGAGATTGCATCCTTACCAGAACTGCCCAACCCCGTTCACGTCAAGTTCCCCGAGCAGAAGCTCACCGTGACGGTGTGGTTCGACTTTTGCGGCCACTTCACCAACAAGGTACTGTATTTCTGATACCGTATCTCAATTAACGATACCGTATTCCTAGGTGTACGTCTTCTCGTCGGTCGGCGACCTCGCCTCTAACGACAGCGACGAGTTTGACGAGGAGAAACAGCTCTCCCCGCAGGCGCTCTCACATCTCGCCTATTTGAATTTCCCGCCGGTGGGTACTACTGTAGTTTGAATGTGGATACTGTAATTTACAATGTATGACCGGGGATTATGTTCAGGAATTGGAGACGTCGTCGCCGAAGATGTTTTCAGACGACGAAGAAGGCATCTCGCTGTGTGTGCTGCTTTCGAATCTCCAGAGATCACAGGTAGAGGGATACTGTAGATTCAAATTAATGTCATTTCAGGGCGAGGTACGGTGCCGCGTGTCACTGCGGCACAAGGATAGGGAATCGGAGGAGGTATGTTCTCTCTCTCTCTCTCTCTCTCTCTCTCTCTCTCTCTTTCTCTCTCTCTCTCTCTCTCTCTCTCTCTCTCTCTCTCTTTCTCTCTCCAATCATCCTTTTTTAGGTAGCAGGCGCTGACGCTCTTCTAGGCCACGTTCTCATCACAAGACTCGATCTACCAAAGTAGATCACTAGTTCATTTTCACAGTCATATTTTATAGGATAGGCAGTCATTTATTGAGCGCGGGTATATTGTACAGATTGTGGCAAATTATGACTTATATATTACTCTGGAATGTGCTGGTACCTCGTAGGGAACTATCGAATGAGGTGTGAGAGAGAAGGTAGGCCACCCACGATGGGACCACCCACGAAGCCTCATACTCCGGTGAGCTCCTCGAATCGTCCCTTGGTCGCTTCGAGTCCGTGCCGGTAGAAGATTGTTCTGAAGGCTATGTTATTGAAGACCACGCAATGTGTAAGACCGTCTAGTACCGTAATAGTACGGGACCACCCACGACGCTTACCCGAAGAATGTGACGGATATGAGCGCCAGTCCAACGATCGCCAGAATGACATACGGCAGGTTGGAGGCGATCTTCTCGCGACGAGTCGACTGCAATAGGTTCAATGAGGAAAAACGACATGATTTTCTTGTTTCGTAAAATACGTTTCAGGCAATTTATATAGATGCGGTTTTTTGGGTTTGAACTAATTCGACTTGGCAGTTCATTTTGCATCCACGAGAGAGAGAGAGAGAGAGAGAGGAGCAAGAGAGTGTCTCACCGGCTGCGTGACAGGAGAAGGTGTGGTAGAGGAGTGTCTCTTCCAGTCGTCCTTTGTCACGATAGAGCAGTGATCGAGGTTGCGAGGAGTGCGGAAGTACGGACAACCCTGAAAATATTCACAATGAAATGGACGTCACTGTGTGTCAGTGTGTCCTTTGGCTTTGTGGGGTCAAAAATGTTGTCGTCAAAGTTGTTTCATTGTCATTGAACAGGATACAATGTTCGTATTGTTGTCATTTTTTGACACCTATACTTTCCACTCCTGTTGTCACCCACCACACTGGGGCAGTAGTATGTGTCTGTGGATAGGACTAGCTCGCTGACGTTGTACCCCGGCCCGGTCATCAGCCGATTCCACAGCCACTTGGCAGCGTACGTGTGACCCTTCCTGCAACAAGAAGACATGATTGTGAATCACTTTCAAGACTTCTAGGTGTGCGTTCCAGCACTGTGATCGCACAGTTGAAGCCACACAATTTTGCTTGCATGTTTGTTACGCAATACGTTACAACGGAATTTATAGTATAAACCATGATGTTGGTGACAATCAGACTCCTTGTGGAAAACGTGTCGTAATATGTAGACAGTACAATTAAACTATTATCTTTCAAAAGTACTTCCAAGTAAAAGTAGTTGGTTTGTACTGTTGTCTCAGTTGAGCAAAAGGACTGACATGTTTTCAATGGAGACATGTGCCAACAGGCTCTCTCTCTCATACCAGTGCAAAGCGGCCATATTATAATGAACGCGTTTACGAATTTATGCAGTTATTATCTAAAAGCACAACTTCTGTTGTAACATAACACGTCGAATAATGCTGAGAGCCTGTTTGCACATGTCTCCATTGAAAACATGTCAGTCCTTTTGCTCAACTGAGACAACAGTACAAACCAACTACTTTTACTTGGAAGTACTTTTGAAAGATAATATCTGTCCTTTTCTTAAGTTTTGTTTCACAAAATTACATTTTCATACACGTTCGCGATTCGCTGCGAGGATACCGACGCGCACCCGCTACTCGCCTATCTCTCTCTCTCTCACTCACACACAGAGGGGGCGGGGCGAAAGCGATTGTCCGACGCCCGCCCGCCCGAGCGCCCGCCCGCCCGAGCGACCGACACCAATCTCAATCCGCACTCGAATGCGGACTCTCCGTATCTCGCTTCAAATTCAATCAAACTCAATACAACTTTCTATAACTCTATCGAATAGAGATATGAATGCAATGTAACAGTGGAAATCACTTCAAAATGAGGAAAAGTGCTTCATCCGGGAAAAGTCGTTTTTGAGCATTCTAGCGCGCGGGGACATCCAGTACAAACGAGAGGGCGCTGGCGCGCCCTCTCTAATTTGATTCATAGGTTATCCGAGTTTATATAGAATGAACTAATATTTGCCATCATATCGCATTCATCGGCGAGAGTTCTTGAAAAAACTATGAAAGAAACGCAGAACGTCCTACTCCTACTCTCATGAGTACGGTAATGTGGTTAGATTGTCTCACCTGTTCAACAGAGGCTGATCGGGAAGGAAGAGCGAGTCCGGGTTGCGGGAGTGGATGGTGCTGCAGAGAAAGGAGTATTCGGTCATTCGGAAGAGACTGTTTCAAGCAGTCCTGAGAATAAGATCGAAAGATAAAGATAGGAGGTTGAAGATAGAGAGACAGGAGAGGTTCTCACAGCTGCGGAATTGCCAGCACGGAGAACGTCGTATAGTTCAGCTGCGCACTGAACTCGTTCTGAAAATGATTATACGTTTCAGACAATGCATACTACGTTGTCGTAGAAATTTGACAAAAAGGTTGCTGCGATGTTCTTTTATCAATAAAGATAAGTGTATAAGAGAAAAGGAATGGAGAGAAGAAAGCTAACCTGCACATCATAGTAGACGTCGGCCCACTTGCGGACGAGTGCCGCGTACTCGCTGCGAGGCGTGTCCTTCAGACACTTGCACCGCGGTCTCAACACACATTTTCAAGTTTCCTAATGGTGTTACCATTCTTCTAGTAAACAGGCTTTTCAAAATATATATTTGTCTTGTTTTAAAAGGAAGTTTCACAAGGACTGACAGCTACTAGATTTTGATGTGAAACTTTTTTTTTTAAATTCTTGTTCTCACCTCAACAGATTGGCGTTCAAGTGGAAGCTGCTGGCGACGTGCACCGGGCCCAGAAGGACCACCAGCGCCTTCGGGATGCCCTGAGGGGAGAGGAATCTCTCTCTCTCTCTCTCTCTCTCTCTCTCTCTCTCTTCACCTTCCGCAGTGCTCCCATAGCTATCCTCAGTGGAGAGTGGTGCGGATAGTCGCAGTAGTTGCAGAGCTGAAGTAAACTTATTGTACGTTTCATATGTGGGATGTATGAACCACCGAATGAAACCAATTCTCCTAATGGCATGATTTCAAAATAATGTAAACAAGTACGCTACAGTACTCTGATCACTGTATACAGTACCCTCTTCTATCTACCGTACCTCCTCGGTTCCCACGGCGACTGTGACGAGCACCCACTTGTCCTTGAGGTCCTTGTGGTAGGTGCGCAGACGGCGCACCAGCTCTTTCGCCTGAGGGCATGGGGTGAGAGAGAGAGATAGAGATAGAGAGAGAGAGAAAGAGAGAGAGAGAGAGATGGAGAGAGAGATGGAGAGAGAGACCCCACCTGTTCCGGTAGATGATCGCTTTCTGCTCCAGCTTGAGCCACGTTGAACTGTTGAGGGGGAAGCTGAAAAACAAAATTTATATTACTATATACCTTATATAGGGGAAATCTAGAAAACTTTATAACTGTTTTCAAAATTGTGCTACAGCCCAGTTTTCAAAGGAGGGTGCCCCGATAGTGTCTCTAGAAGACTTTTCAACCCTCGTCCGACCGATCGACTATAATTCGCGTACCCTGAAAATTTCAGATCTCCACCCAACAACCCAACTGTTGGAGCTGTCAACCAGTTTGATTAAATTTACTACGTGAAACCTACTCGTTTCCTGAAATCGAATCATTGTAAAATTGGCGTTATAAAATTGGCGTTAATCGATATAGGTCTACTATTACGAATTAATCAATATGTATTATATGATCTATTTGTGAAACGTATTCCATTCGTGAAAGTAGGAAATTCCATATCTAACACGTTTCGTTTCGGAAGCAGTTGCTTCGAAAATGTGATGAAACGTTGACAAGATGTCGGAAACGGAACCCTCGAAAGGGATGGCTGTCACCCACCTGCCCACCCATGTCACACATGTCACCCACCCATATCAGTTGTGAAACGTATACCAAAAAAAATCAAGAACTCGACCCATCCAACACGTTTCGTTTCTTCAGCTTTGCTTCCAAGGTGTGGTGAATAGATATGGTGATGGAACCCTAGATGGCTGTCACCCACCTGCTCCCTCGTTCCCATTCCATGCGACACCCCCGAGAGATGGTCGTTGAACTGGTACAGGATGTCTGGAATACATCAATAATCAAAAAAAAATCAGGAAAGTGTGTTAGGTTTATCTATAAATATGGTAGTTATGTTCTGATGAATGAATTCGAAAGAATTGTTCTGATGAATACTGAATTGTTTTGATAAATACTGGATTTTGATTATCACTATCGTGTGAAACGTCAAACGTATGCATGAAGAATGACGGTTATCAAAATGCAATCTGATATAGTTGATGCATCCGATACCTAAGGACTAAATGTAAGATAACTAAGGACTGGCTAAAAACTAAAGTGGCTTATTGGGACAAAAGTGCCTAACGACGTAAGGTAACTAAGCGTAGGGTAACTAATAAGAACTAAGATGGACCGAGGCCAACTAAGGATTCTCTTTCTTAGACGTACTCACTGGGGATGGTGACGAGTCCGTCTATGTTGGCGTCGCCTCCGATGGGAAAGGCGGCACCGCGGAAATCCACATCCGTCGGCTCGAACAGACCCTTGCCAGTCTGGAAAGGAGGGGGAGAAGGTACTATCATGTGCTATCATATAATCATATCCGACAACTGTGGCGGACGGAGCGATATGTGTCCAGGAAAATAGGGGTAGAGAATAGTAGAGGAAGAGAGAGGAAGAGAAGGAAGGGAGAAAGAGATAGAGAGAAGGAAGATAGACTTACCGCGAGCGCATCTCCCATGGCGGCGACTATGTCGATGTCTTCCGGGGAGAGGTTGGCGGTGCCGCTGCCAGTGTGGATGTTCGGCTTGACGAGGGGACAGGCGAAGGACTTCTGGAACGGCTCTCTCTCTCCCTCAATCTCTCTCTCCCTCTCTCCCTCCCTCTCCTTCCCCCCCCCCCGCTCTCTCTACCCACATGGTCGGAGAACGTCATACCCATCTGTCCCTCCAGGATCTGTGCCCCGTGCCGGTACTGATCAGACTCCACATCGCCGAGACTGCAATGTTTCTCTTCAAATTACTTATCTGAATTAATGCACGTGCACAATGATAATTTATCTGTTTTCCACGGCAATGCAGAAAAGAAATGTTGACGAAAACGGCGGAGACAGCTGCATTAGATGTACTAGATGCTATGATTATAGAAAAAATAGAGACTCTACTATGGCTTCTCGGCTGATAACCGTGGTAACGCAACTTTTTTCGGCGAATGATTATTTTATATGCCACGCACTGTGATAGTGCTGGCATGGCATCTGCAGATTTTTTTCATCTCCAGACGATAATGATTGATTGCAAGCGTGTCACTTGTTTCTGTAGACTCTCGAAGGGAAAGAGACTATGGAAAAGGCAATCCGTGCAGTGTGCAGAGCAAAATATGAGCGATCAAATCTCGATGAGAACTGGGAACGATGAAAAAACCAATGAGCCAGACACCATACCACGTGGTAAGTGGTAAGTGTGAAAATGTATAAGGTTAATATTTGAATACTTGTATTCAAAACAATCACCTGTCGTCGTCATCGATATCCGCTTCACTGTAGTGAATGTACTGCGGCTCTTGCGCTTGCGGCAGCTGCAACGTGACGTCAGAGGTGATGTCATGCAGCCTCAGCAGAGAAATCACTAACCTCTGCACGCGTCACCAACGGTAGCAAAAGAAGAAGAAGGGTCGACAGAATCATGGCAGAACCATCAGAGTGAATCGATGTGCAGTGTTTCGGGAGGCCGGAAAGAGACCAGGATTGGGAAAGGATTACTGGGATTATGGTTTACTGGTATAGCGGGCGCGCGAATTTGAATGAATACGCATGTGTGTGCGAGCGCGTGTGTTGACCCAAGAAGGAGAGAAGAGAGCGAGAGAGAGAGAGAGAGAGAGAGAGAGAGAGAGAGAGAGAGAGAGAGAGAGAGTAACGAATGCAAGAGATACACGCGGTTGTTGGGTTGGACCGGTCTCTGTAAGGTCACACGTGAGCTGTGAGCCCATCCGTTGCGGAGTCGCCAGCTGCCATGTGCGAATATGCACTCATCCTGTAAACAGTCTCGAGGTGGTTGGTTTCCGCCCATTTTTCACGCTCTCGTCATTTTCTGCGTCTCTCGTATTTTTTTCTTTCGCTCGATTTATTACCAGCGTGGAAATGAAATTTACAGCGAAAGACATGAAAAAACACATAGCAAAGTAAGTAGCACACACAGATTATGTCTGATAAAAGTAAAAATGTAAGATTTTTTGGTAAAATTTTAAAAAAAAAGTCATTCGCGATAATATTTTTAACTACACGAGGAGCAGTTTCTGGACTCCGACTAGGAGATCGAGATGAAGGTTATTATGATAACTACTCAACCTAAAAATACTTCGAGCACGAAACTATACTTAATTTTACTGCTCCTGCTTGCTCCTCGTGAGCTGCTCCGTGGTGTCTTGTTGTAAATTAGTGCAGACTGTGGTGTTAGTGTAATTCTATCTCCGCGCAGTCGCGGCTTTTCGAATTTTCGCGGAGCAGAGAATTCTCAACCGGCGGCTGTCAGTCAGTGTTCACTTTTCGTGATTGCGTGCGGGTCGCAAGGTGTAAAAGCGCATGTCTACTGCGTTCTGCTTAAACTCTACACTTATGTCATACAGCTCAATTCTCAATCCCATCCTCCTTCCTACCTGTCTCTCTCTCTCCATCCATTGGACCATTCCAAATCAATTTTTCTGATTTTGTTGATTTCCTTTCCGTTTATTTATCTGCTTATCATCGATAATACCTTATCACCCCTGTCTTATCTCGCGCGGTTCTGCTGATGAACGCTTTCTGAAAACACTCTGCTCGTTTGACCCGGGCTGGCGGAAGCAACTCGAGAAACTTCCCCGTGCTTGCTGTCACATACGGCGACCGCGCGGGCAGCGATCGTACATCTCTCCCCGCTTCCTTTTTGGTACTGGGTGGCAGGGCGTATGCAGTCCGTTACTGCTCTCATTTTTCTCTCTCTCTCTCTCAATTATACCGCCAGCTATCACACCATCTCGCGGCCCTCTCAATGTCACAAATAGTCCCGTGTGCGCAGTCGCTTCGCGTGTTTTCCTCTGACGTGTTTGAATTTAGATCTCTCTAATTCTCGTGCACATTTCAGACTTGCGGTAAGGATGCTGTCTCGTTGCGCCAGGCTCCCGGTCAGTTTGTTTACGAATTTTTGGTTGTGACCATGTAAACACAACATGTTTTAGATCAAGCAGTTCAGCACCTCGCGTGCGGTCGCCGGTCCCAATGACACGGTGAAGCTGTGGATCGACGGACAGGCCGTCGAGTCGAAGACCACCGAGTTCGTCGACCTCACCAACCCCGTGAGTCGACCAATCGATAATATTGATTATCGTATTACTAACCTCTTGAAAACTTAGGTATTGTGTTTGCGCAGAGCCACACTGAAATTGTTTCGCCTGCACGTCTGTCAGTGGCTGTAATAGCGCGCGTTGACGGTCAGAGATGTGAGAGACTGGGCGCGGGTGAGAGAGTTGGTCGCAGAAGAACAGGTGAAAGAAGCGATTTGCGGCCGATCACCCCACGTGGTTGCGACAGGAGAGAGAAATCGCGGAGAGAGCAGAGAACCGCCAACCGCTGCAATCTATCTTTCTACCGGCATTAGCGGGACGAAGCGCCGAAATCGGTAGAGTCAAGGTCGTGGTCGCCCTGCGCAGCATGGGATGTGAAAAACTGCTTTGATTGAGATAAGAGCGGGTAAACAAATGCGTAAACAATCATGCGTGTAATCACGCAATAGAGTAATCAAACAAACATTTCACAATAATTAATATACACATGATTGTAGGCGACGAACGAGGTGATCGCTCGCGTGCCGAAGGCGACTCCCGCTGAGATGCAGGCGGCCGTCGACTCGGCCAAGAACGCCTTCCAGACATGGAAGAACACGTGAGTGCGGAACCATGAAGGAAGCAAACATATTGGAAATTGTTGTGATTACGGTCAAAGCATTGAGACATCGAAATTGTAGAATTATTAAAGTAGATGTAAGCACAATTTCCTTTTTCAGCTCGGTGCTGACCCGCGCGCAGACGATGTTCAAGCTGCAGGCTCTGATCCGCCGCGACATGAAGAAGCTGGCGGCCAACATCACGGAGGAGCAGGGCAAGACCCTCCCCGACGCCGAGGGAGACGTCTCCCGCGGACTCCAGGTATGATGACGATACAAGTCGATAAAAAACTAATCAAGTTAATTCTGTTGTATTGGGGAGCATTCATATTATAAAATTTCGTATTGTCCCTGTATTGGCGTGAATGTTCTCCGATTTGTATGGTTAAACTCGTGGAACATATAATATGTGGTTTACCTTGACAGGTGGTGGAGCACTCTGTGTCGATCCCCTCGCTCACCATGGGAGAGACGATGCCGAACGTGTCGCGCGACATGGACACCATCTCCTATCGCACGCCCCTCGGAGTCACCGCCGGTCAGTCAGAGGGAGAGAGAGAGAGGGAGGAATATACAGAAGGTGCCAGACAAATGTGAAAAGCTTTGGAAGGGACAAGGGAAATAAGAAACGTGAATAAGAGTGAATATTGCTATTCAGGAATCATGCCGTTCAACTTCCCGGCCATGATCCCCCTGTGGATGTTCCCCCTGGCCCTGGTCACCGGAAACACGATGGTGCTCAAGCCCTCTGAGCAGGACCCCGGAGCCACCATGATGCTCGTCGAGCTCGCCAAGGTACGGTACACCGGCGAAGCTTACTGTACTTTCTAGTACAGTTTTTGTACGGTTTCTGTATCTGTAGATAATCGTTACGTTTCTGTTTTCAGGAGGCTGGAGTTCCCGACGGTTGCCTGAACGTGATTCACGGCACGCACGACTCTGTCAACTTCATCTGCGACAACCCCGACATCCACGCCATCTCCTTTGTCGGATCCGACCAGGCTGTGAGTGCACGGGTTTTTTTTTTTGGAGAACTGCTTTCTTGGCAAATGATACACAATTTCACTTGCAAAATACAAGGCACACGTGCAACGTAGCATTTGCGGTGCGACTGAAACACTCTTCCGCGTCGTTTATTTGAGTAGACTAGGAGATCACTGGACCTGGACCACTTGATCACTCGGCACGTGCGCACGTGCGAAGAATTACTATTTGATATTTATAGCAGACGCGTTTCAGACTCGTATATGATCACATGGTTTCCTATAGTCGAGACGTATTGGACACGTGTTTTGATGTGACGTGGAAGTGAGACGGAGACATTCACAACACTCGTTTGAAGACTTAAACTTTTAGGGGTATTGATTCAGTATTGTCATGATGGGAATGTGGATGACAAAATGCGCTGACCAATACGCAACCTACGAAACAAATCTAGATCTGAGATAATGACGTGATGTATGTTGCAGGGCAAGCACATCTACACTCGCGGATGCGCCAACGGCAAGCGCGTGCAGTCGAACATGGGCGCGAAGAACCACGGAGTGATCATGCCCGACGCCGCCAAGGACACGGTCCTCAACCAGGTATAGAAGGATTTTTGAGAGGAATGGGTGACCAGACCATGTTATTTTTGCTCATGTTGGTCTTGTGATGATTTTCTAGCCCATACATTACATTGTAGCTATGATTATGACATTAGACAGTGACGTGAAACGTAACAATTATTTGTCATTTTAGCTGACTGCGGCCGCTTTCGGAGCCGCCGGCCAGCGCTGCATGGCCCTCACCACTGCCGTGTTTGTGGGCGAGTCTCGCAAGTGGCTGCCCGAGCTGGTCGACCGCGTATCCAAGCTCAAGGTCAACGCCGGTGAGTCGACGGAGGGGGGGAAGGGAGTATGATGAGTGGCTGTCCAGGCTGGCTGCCGGACACTGACATTGGACCTGTCATCTCGCCCGCCTCGAAGAAGCGCATCCTCAACCTCATCGAGACCGCCAAGAAGGTGGGTCTTCTGTATTTGGTTGAATTGGTAGATCAAGCACTCATTGTGTCTACGCAAGTGTGTTAACCGATATTGGTGAAACGTATTATAGTTGGGATATATTTGTGTTCAATCGTATTATTTTGTAGGAGGGAGCCAACGTTGTGCTGGACGGATCCAAGTGCACTGTGAAGGGATTCGAGAACGGCAACTTTGTCGGACCCACCATCATCACTGGAGTCAAGCCCCATATGACTTGCTACAAGGTATCGATCGATTGTTTGACATTGATTCTATGGATTGATTGCAGGAGGAGATCTTCGGCCCGGTGCTTGTGGTGATGGAGGCTGACAACCTGGACGAGGCTATCCAGATCATCAACAACAACCCCTACGGAAACGGAACCGCCCTCTTCACCACCAACGGCATCACTGCCAGGCGGTGAGTGAGAAGGAGATAGAGAGCAGTGATGACGTCATCCTTTGCAGTTTCACGAACGAGGTTGACGCTGGACAGATTGGCATCAACGTCCCTATCCCCGTTCCCCTCCCCCAGTTCTCGTTCACTGGCTCTCGCGGCTCGTTCCACGGAGACATGAACTTCTACGGAAAGGCCGGAGTCAACTTCTACACTCAGTGGAAGACGATCACTCAGTACTGGCGCGCCGAGGACGGAACCGCCGACGCCCGCCCCCAGATGAGCTTCCCCCAGCTCAAGTAAGCACCCCTCCACGTCCCTTTGTTATCCCCCACCCCGATTGTGACTTCTCCCCTCTCCCCGGGTCAGCTCGCCATACAGAGACACGACGATTTTCATATTCTTGTTCACTCCGGATAGTATTTCCTAGATGTTTTTTGTATTGAGAGCAACGCATGCTATAAAGAGTGTTTATTCATGAATGAGGTGGGGTATTGTATTGTGTGAGTACACGGACGACAAAAGAAGGACGGATGTGGGTTTTTGCAAGTGGCCGCTATTGAATGCGCGGCCATTGAATACGCAGGTTTGTTGTAAGTTTGAGACGGTTTTCAGCGATGTCTGTCCCATCGCATGTGTATTTGCCCGAGGGGCTATTGTGAATCATTGTTAGGCGGAGGAGGCGGAGAAGAAGGAGGAGAATGGGAGCAGGAGCAGGGGTATATAGGCGGAGGAGGAGAAGGAGAGCGGTTGGAAGATGTGGCGAGTGGTCTTGATAGCGGCAGCCGTTCGTACGGTGGGAGCTCAGGAGGTAAGTGGGCGTGGCGAGAGGGGCGGAGTCTATTAGGATCACTCAGATCTCCCCTCTTCTTGCCGGCTTCTCTCACCAGAGGCAGTTCGATATTCTCTCGGCGTCCGTGGACAACGAGTATGCGAACAAGGAGATTCAGTTCGTTAGTGGTTTTCATTACTGTCATCTAGCCTCTTGTACTAATTACTCTTTCAGGACCCCAGCCAAGTGATCAGCTACGAGGCTCCCACTCTCTCCATCCCCAAGTTGAACGAGAGGAATGCGTGGGTTCTTTCATCCGTACAACCATCCCATTGTTTTAGTGCACTGCGGACAACTGTTTCATGTGTCTGTGAAACATATACCTCTTTTTCTAAACCATTTCCACTTCGGAGAGTGGTATGTGGTCTCGAATGTGTGACGAACACGCAACAAAGCAGCGCGAGAACCATCCAGCCATAATTGTCCTAGAACGAGATAGTTGTAGAGAAGACTTGTAATGATTGATCAATTGCAGCCCGGTTCTGTTCGAGGGAGACATGGTGCTCTCCGAGAAGCGACTGGCGGAGCTGGTCGAGGCGAGTCTCAAGGACGCCGACAGGAGCGAGGACGACAGGGTGAGGACAAACTATCTACTCCGGCTTGCTGTCAAAACGACAGAAGGACAGAGTGAAACAGAAAACGCATGAAACTCATAGATTATATTAATGTTGCAGGGTGAGATCGCTGACGTGCGCGGAAAGCGACAGGCGTTTCTGGATAGGACATATCCTGATACCATCTGGCACAACGGAGTGCCCTATGAGATGGCCAACAATCTGAGTAGGTGGAGAGAGAGGGAGAGAAAGAGAGAGAGAGAGAGAGAGGGGGGGGAGAGAGGGAGAGAGAGAGGGAGAGAGAGGGAGAGAGAGAGTGTGTGTGAGAGAGAGAAGAGAGGGAGAGAGAGAGAGAGAAAGAGGGAGAGAGAGAAAGTTAGAGAGAGAGAGAGTGTGTGTGTGTGTGTGTGTGAGAGAGAGAGAGAGAGAGAGGATAGAGGGAGAGAGAGAGAGAGAGAAAGGGAGAGAGAGAGAGAGTGAGAGAGAGTGTGTGAGAGAGAGAGGAGAGAGAGAGAGAGAGAGAGGGAGAGAGGGAGAGAGGGAGAGAGAAAGATTCCCTTTTTCAGCCCCCGGCGCTGCCGCGTCCATCCGCCGCGCGATTCAGTTCTGGCAGGACGAGTCGTGCATCAACTTCTACCCGAGGAGGGGCGAGGCGCAGTGAGTGGGGAATAGTGACCTAATCGTAGTATTACGGTAGGAGAATAATTTGACCTGCTTCGTTCCCCTAGGATTACGGTAGGAGAATAATTTGACCTGCTTCGTTCCCTTAGGATTACGGTAGGAGAATAATTTGACTTGCTTCATTCCTCTAGGATTACGGTAGGAGAATAATTTGAGCTGCTTGCAGATTCCTCAACTTTGTGGGCGGCGACGACGGTTGCTGGAGCACTGTCGGCAGGGACACGTCTCTCGGCAGACAGGTCGTCTCGATTGGACGGGGCTGCGAACATGTGAGTATGTAGTTGTCTACTGTCTAGCAAGACGATAGTTAGTAATTTAGTTGGTAATTTAGTTCTAACAAATTGTTAAAAGAAAAGGTAAAACAATTACTGA
This sequence comes from Rhabditoides inermis, assembly GCA_963966185.1. Lineage (NCBI taxonomy): Eukaryota > Metazoa > Nematoda > Chromadorea > Rhabditida > Rhabditidae > Rhabditoides > Rhabditoides inermis. The sequence goes on along the minus strand of CAWZYM010000285.1, from coordinate 721,202 downwards.
ATCTTTACAGTTCGGCATCACTTCTCACGAGCTCGCGCATGCGCTCGGCATCTTCCACGAGCAGTCGAGGTATCGACTTATCGATTGAGCTGGATTGATTTCCACTCCAGATACGACCGCGACCGGTATGTGTCGCTGAACACTCGCGTCGTCGACCGGTCGCTGCTGTTCAACTTTGCCAAGGTGAGGGGAGAGAGAGAGAAAAAAAGAGAGAGAGAGAAAGAGAGAGAGAGAGAGAGAAAGAGAGAGAGAAAGAGAGAGAAAGAGAGAGAGAGAGAAAGAGAAAGAGAGAGAAAGAGAGAGAGAGAGAATAATCTCTAGGTCTCGCCCTCCGAGCTGTCCACCTACGGTCTCCCATACGACGTCGGAAGCGTAATGCACTACGCGCCGACCGAGTGAGTATCTATATCGACATGCTACAGTACTCCCTGTGATGTGCAGGTTCTCGTCGAACCGCCGCGTGCCCGCCCTCACCACCGTGGACCCGCTCCTCCAGCAGTCTATGGGCAACATGGAGGGCCCGTCGTTCGTCGACGTGCAGTCCATCAACGAACACTATAAGTGCCAGCGTGAGTGATGAGGCGGGGCGAGAAGGGGCGGAGACTAGTTGGCGGGGCGGAACTAAAGTGGGCGGGACTTAAGGTCGCTGTCCGCGCGCTCTGCCCTGCCAGAACGGAGGTTACATCAACGCGAGGAACTGCAACTCGTGCAAGTAAGCCATGATGCGCAGGTATTACCTGTTACCGTACCCCTTCCCAGGTGTCCGTCGGGCTTCGGCGGTCAGTACTGCCAGACCGTTGACGCGTCGTTCTCGCGCAACTGCGGCGGCGTGATTCAGGTGGGCGTGGCTGGCAGGGGCGTGGCCTATTGCTTGTTGCAGGTGGAGGAGGTGGTGCGGCGGTTCGACATATCGATCCGGCAGGTCGGCGCACTCAGAGAGAAGAAGTGCGTCTACCACTTCAAGGTGAGGGTGCAAAATAGAACATTCTCCGCTACTGATGAAAAGGTGATCAGGCATCAATCACCGTCGACCCTATTGCATAAACAGTGCGAAAGACATGTCAAGTGTCCGGGTTTCGTTGATCAATTATCATATCATATCCAAGCGCCTGCCAGGAAATGGATTGGATCAATAACTGTATGCTTTCTGCAGTTTTCCGTTGATCATTCTCCTGCACGGCATTTCGGATGCTGTTCAGTCTGTTCACGAGAGTCGTCCGTTTCCTATTTTCGAAATTTCCAATGGAATCTTTTTTTTTCGAAATCTCGTCGGTCTAGTCATGGTTCTTTCTATAGGCGCCTGCCGGGAAGCGAATCCTGGTGAACGTATTGAAAGTGGGCGGGAAGTGTATCGAGGGCTGCTACGAGGACGCCGCCGAGCTCAAGATGAGCGGAGACATGCGCACCACCGGATACAGGTGCGGGGCGGGGCTTGAGTGGGCGTGGCCAATAGGCGTGTCCTAGGTTCTGCTGCTCGGACGGAGTGCAGCGACGCATCGTCTCCCGAGGAAACGTGATCGCTCTCATCGCATTCACGAGACAGAGCGGAATGCAGTTCACATTCGAGTACACCTATGGTGGGTCTCTCTCTCTCTCTCTCTCTCTCTCTCTCTCTCTCCCTCTCTCACATTCCCTCTCTCCAGTGGACGAGCGTCAGCGCAACGACGAGCCGACGTTCTCTAAGAAGGCTGTGGATGAGTCACCTCGGACTGCCATCACCCGCCGACTCTCCCCCTCGGATGGAATACAAGAGGAGATCACGGTCAAGAAGAAACAAGAGAAGGAGTAGATGCACACGTGTATACATTATTATCGATAAACTAATTTCCAATCGATTTAAATTTAAAGAGAAAAAAAGAGAGTGAAGTAGAAGTTTTCAAGTTTTTTTTAATCGCAAAAACAAACACAGTTGTTGAAGTGTTGAATTAAGAAATGAGAGAGGAAGAGATGTATGTGAATGCGAGAGAGAAGCATTGCACTTTGTTTAGAAAAATTCGCTCATTTTGTTAAACTCCTCTCCATTTCTCCAGTTCTGAAGGCGTGCGAATAGTGTCGTCGCATGAAAATCTCTACGCTACGATGCATTTTCATGAAACTTGACCATGCGGGAATGGTAGGCAATATTTGTCTCTAACATTCTGCGAAAACTGCTTTTTAAAACAATTCGAAATAAGTGACTTAGTTCCTTGACGCAAAGACCACCATCGTTGACACCATTTTAGAACGTGATTTACAATCCCAATGTCATTTCTATGTAAAATCATATAGTACAAAAAGTTTGCCACCAGCCGGAACCGAACTCGAGCCATGTATCTCAACGGGCGCAATCGCTAACCACAAAACTACTATGCATACGGCAGGGCCCGCGATCTGAACGATATCAGTGCAATCCACAGGCAGTGCGGAATGTGCACTCCCTGTCTGCTGGGGACAGCCGGTGCGCGCCACCCCCCCCCCCCCTAGAAAACGTTCCGTACACGGGGGATTGCCTGCCCCTCAGGGGGCGCGCGCGCGTATCTCGCTTCCTACAACAGCTAGCGTTACCAAAATCGAAACTTAACCATTTTCTAACATCCTGATAACATCTATCAGCATCACATTGTTCTCGCAAAGATTATAAGGGACCTTTCGTTCAGTCGCCTTTTGCCGATTCTAGCGCGTGACTATTCTTAACACAAACCAACCAGCGCTGGTTGTAAAGTGGACAAAAATCACAAATGATTGACTGAATTCTACACGAGTTCTGATTCGCAGGCAGGCTGACTGTAGCAAAAGAGTTGTAGCAAAACTCGTCAGCGGAACCGAACCCGCGACCCGTGATTGTCAGGCGAAACTTTAACCAGTTGCGCCATAGAAGCAATGTATGCTGGCTGCTAATTCTGAGCGACCTCACTGCGTTTATCGAAAAGAAATGACGGTCATTTCTTATCAATTTTTGGTGAAACGTATGACAAATTTATAATTTATTATCGTGTCATGAAAACGAGACATAATACATACCAAAGCAGAATTACTGACAACATTGCACTGTGAAGCCACCTCGACCCCGAGCGCGCCATATCTCCTTTCAGAGACGAGATAAAAACTTGGACCAACTGAACAAATTGCCCGCCCAGGTGATACATAAACGTCTGTATAGTTCACAAGTATCTCACTATCACTCTTATAGGTGTATTCGATATCGACAGTGCGCAATTCTAGCGCGTATTGTGGTAGAGACAAACCCAAGCGGCGCGCAGCGCAATTTGACGAAAATAATGTCAACTACTTGATTTATTTTCATTGAACTGTTTGCAGTTGAGGACGTTAAAGTGTCGTTAATAAAAACTAAATGATTTAAAGACATTGCTTTTGACGATAAACAATACGTTTGCTTGTGAAGCAAATAGTACTAGTGCATTTTTCACAGCGGGCCAAACCAAGTATAATTTTTTTTTTCTGAAAGAGTTTTTTTTCTCTTCAGTGTCATCATTGTTCATCACGATTCGCAATTAATTTGCATGATACATGCGCGAAAACGTGCAGCCATTAGATGAGTGATTGATACTGCCGGCCATTAGGGGCGGCGCGCAGCGGCGCCCGTTTGTTTTGAGCTGTGACGCGCGCAACACGCCACTCCCAAGGCACACACGATTTCTCTATTCTAATACAATATACTTAATTAGTGTGCGTTATTTGTTAGAATATCACTTTGTAAGACCTATGAGTATGATTCGTGAAACCAATATCGGTTGCGGCATCCAAAAACCGCCCTCTCTTGCTCTCTCCCGCTTTGCCACTAAACGTGTTTACGACGGCGGCGGCGGCGGCGGCGGCGACGACGGTGTGCATCACGTAAGCTCCGCCCACTGCACTTTGCGCTCATTGGTCGCTCGGCTCTCTTGCGTGCGCACTCTAATTGGCTGAGCGCATGCCCCGCCCTTCGTTCACCCACTCTCGTGTCGGCTCGCCGTCCAGGCCACCGCCCCAGTTTTGGCGCGAAAACTGTGGGGGGAGGGGGTGTGCGGAGCGGAGTGAGTGGGTAAGAGAGAGAGAGACGCGAAATAGCGCGTGTCAATGAGAGACTGGCATTGGCAGGCGCACGAGCGATTCGACAAAGCAGTGCGTTTCCATATTCAGGATACGTTTTCTAAAGTTTCGAATATGTATACATAACATGTTCGGCACATCAACCTGAAAAACAATTTCTTCGAAATTTGAGAAAAGGACATCCATTCTCTTTCGAAAAGTACACGAGTAAAGAGGAGTGGTTTGTTTTGATCTAATTCAACAAAAGCACATGCATAAAATCTCTTCGCAGCTGACTAAAATTTCAAAACAAACCTGCTCTTTCTGATCGATGAAAAATATAGTATGCACTATAATCGTGTCATACATTTTGTTGCAAGTTACTTGTTGGGATTAACAGTATCCTGAATACCTGAACTCAACATGCTAACAAGAAAACAATTAGAGTTTTAAAACATCGTTCGAAAGAGCAGGTTTGTTTTGAAATTTTAGTCAGCTGCGAAGAGATTTTATGCATGTGCTTTTGTTGAATTAGATCAAAACAAACCACTCCTCTTTACTCGTGTACTTTTCGAAAGAGAATATAAACCAATACTCACAACACACAATACGCAGTCGCAGACATGCCGCCTCAAATTGTAATGTTAACACTACTGTTCGGTGCTGCCAGGTAAGTTTTGAGTAATCCAAAACGATTCAGCTGATTACATGAATGATTTTAGCGCCGTCTACAGTGACCAATTTTCGGAACTTGAAAGAGACATGTGGCAAGCATGCATATAAGAAGCAGCTGCAACGAAGTTCGCGAGATCTCATACTCAACGGCCGACTAGCGAGACGGAACGAGTTCCCGTCGCAAGTGTCGCTGCTTCACGGTCCGAACTCACAGAATATTTGTTGTTTTTAAAATATGTATTAGACAACAACAAAGTGTGGATAAGTTTGAGGTAACAATTTGAACGAAACCAGTTTGGTCTCCTATTCTAGACTGGAATTGTTTTAATTGGACAGCGCGGCAAAGTCTCATATGTATATCGGACCTAGGATCGAATGATGGTGAAGGCACCACTTGGACACATCACTGCGGCGCTACTCTCATCTCGCCCACACATGTCATCTCAGCTGCACATTGTTTCGTTGATGATCAGGGTGAATATGATAGGTATGTATGTGTATCATCGAATGTATCCACTTGTGCGAACGTTTACTATAGTGATCTCTATATCGGATTCGGAACTATATGTTCGCCTTCGTGCGACAGCGATGACACTCCCAAGTATCGCAAAATCAAGAAGGTTTCAAACGCACCGCTATGATTATTCAAAGAAAATCATTCAGTTAGTGATTCCGAAACTCTATGACCCTGTCAGTTATGCGTATGACATCGCTTTGGTTGTCTTGGAAAAGGTGCGTTGTGCAATCACGGAAATAGATCTATACAATAATCTCTTGAGGCGGCTTCTATGAACTACGCGTGTCTTCCCGATGCGAGCCACACGTCCTCGCAACAGCTGACCGTAGTCGGATGGGGAAGCACAGCCAACGGCGGAGGCGACAAGGAGATAGGTGCGAGAACGAGCGAGACATTTGCGTTTCCCCCACTTATCCATGTGTTCCGTGAAAAGTAAACGCGCGTTTTGTAAAAGTTTGCAAGAAAATCGCATCACGTATAATGGGTAATGAGGACTCTCGCGCTGGACAGGCCACCCATCTACATCGCTTGTAGTCCCGAACACGGTGCTTTAAAGAAACACCACCCTAAATTTCAAGAACGACGACTGTCACGTGATAGAATATCAAATTACAATATTTAGAATGGTGTGTGCCTTTCTTGCGCTCATGACTCCTGACTCGCCAGTCTTGCTCTGATCTAAAACATAACTATAACTATAGTTCTATGATCGCAATAAGTTGCGCGCGGTGGGGTAGATCAGAGGAAAGACGGAGATTCAGCTATCGCGCAAAACCAGAGAGGCAGAGTGTTATAGCACCGTGTTTCGAACTGCAAGCGAGGTAGATCGAAAACTATTTCTGGCGCATGCTATATATGGTTGTAGACTACTCGCCGACGTTGCGCGTTGCCTTGGTGGACAGGCTGCGGGAGGAAGACAGTGTCATCCAGGCTTTCCCCGGCCCAAGTGACGCATGTGTCGGCGACAGCGGCGGAGGACTCTACGAGGTATCACATTCAATCACAAGGTTATCCTCCCATTTCTAACACCATGCCATTTCAAACAACGAGACATATCAAACAACTATCTTTGAAAAGTTTGTAGTCTAAGAAAGAGGCATATCAAACAACTTTGTTCTGGTAATTTACGATGTTCTATACACCAATTACCGTACACCCAGTTACCGTATAGTTGTATTCCCAAGTACCGTATAGCCAGTTACCGTAATTCAGAATCAAGTAATAATGTATAAAGTAGACATAGGAATCGCATTTTATTATTTTAATTTGCAATTTTTGAACGTATTCATTTTAGACTATGGCGGATGGTCGACGCAAGCTGGTAGGAGTGGTGTCGAATGGCCCGGGAGGGTGTAAATGTGAGCCAATAACAATAATAATAATAATAATAATAATAATAATAATAATAATAATAATAATAATAATAATAATAATAATAATAATAATAATAATAATAATAATAATAATAATAATAATAATAATAACAATAATAATTATAAGTTTATTATTATGTACATGTACTCCGAATATTAGCTTCTCAGATACGTTAGGAGTGATGGATGACCGAGCACCAGAATACACGAGGGTGGCATATTTCTCGGATTGGATTTGCTACTGGACCGGCGTGTGCTCGGATTCTGACAGCAGAAAGAACGCTTCCATTCAGAACGTGAGTGCTTTCCATCTCACATCATATCATATGCTACAGTCTTCGTGCTTCAGATTCCTAAAAGTGTGATTCGATCCATGCACTACTCTCAACAACTCACTGCCGATAGTTTCGACACCGCTCCATGATATCCGTCAACTACTTTTCGATACATTATATATTTGAATTGTTTAGTGGAAATGTTTCATAAATATTAAAAATATATAGGCATGATTTGTATGCGTTTTTCGTAACGAAAAACGCATAAAGTAATAGAAAACAATCTATGAGATGAGTGAGTGAGAGGAATGAGTGAGTGAGAGGGATCTATGGGATGGGTCAGTCCGGTCGTTAATGTTCATCAGTTCCTAACAGTAAGACGATGTTGATACGATAAGCGTTCAAATGTCATCTTCTTCCTAACACATTCCTAATGACTCACTGATACCACAAATGCCAAGCGTTTATACCATATAAAATGCCGAAATCAACACGAAGCTTCTATGCAAGCATGCTATTCACGTCTGTCTGTCTCTTTATTCTTCTACTCTCCTTGACGGCCTTTCCAACATTCACGTCGCCTCGTCATCTCACTCACGAACCCATCGACCCCACCAGAATCGTGGTATAATAGACTTATCATTAGACTCTAAATAAATAATCGTCATCAGGAGGCTCTTCTCCAACCCGCTCCAACTAATCCTCAAATCGACAAAAAAGTGAGCGACAATATACGTAGTTTATTGAAAAATGACAAATTTATTATCGTGTCATGAAAACGAGACATAATACATACCAAAGCAGAATTACTGACAACATTGCACTGTCAAACAAATGTCATCTCATACTTTTTCAGTCAACTGTATTATTCAACTGTTGTGGATGTATCACCCATATCCCACACGCATGCCAGCAATGCTGTTCAGACTGATTGAGATAATCCGATAACAACACTCACCATTGATACACATTTATTCTCACCACTATAATAAATAAGTAACAATAACACGTTCCAATACACACCGGAATAGAGACATACAGTATTACAGTACCACAGCGCTCTCCCGTCTACATTTTGACGACGACCGCGGCCTGTATGAGTTGATCGATTGAGACGGGGTGCCAGTCGAATGTCTGCGTGTCCAGCAGGTACACCAGGCCTCCGTCCATGTAGATAGACTGCGCGCCGAACCAGTACACCTGAAAAAGAGCCTCATTCTCAGACTATTATAATTCCATTCGTTAACGTGTCTATTAAATTCGACCGAAGCGAAACTAACTGAAACACAGTGCACTTGATTAATAAATGAAACATCAGAAACGTACATCTTCTGGACAAACACCCCCACCCCATCTATTTCCCGTCTCTCTCCCGTCTCTCTCTATCTCTCTCTCTCTCTCTCTCTCTCTCTCGCTCCCTCTCTCTCCCTCTCTCTCCCTCTCTCTCTCTCTCTCTCTCTCTCTCTCTCTCTCGCTCCCTCTCTCTCACTCTCTCTCTCTCTCTCCCTCTCTCCCTCTCTCTCTCTCTCTCTCTCTCTCTCTCCCTCTCTCTCTCTCTCACCTGCTTGCCGTCCCTCTGTCGGTTGTTCTGTGGCATGTATGTCAGTCCATGCTTGGCAGCCGTCATCTCGACCACATCCTTGAGACTGAGCTGTTGTGTCCTCGTCTCCTCCCGCCGCCTCTCCATGGGCGGGACCAGAGGGGGCGGGGCCGGGGCGGTGGGAAGAGACACGCCCCTGCCAGAGACGCGCACCCCGCGAGACGACTCTCCAATCGCCACCAGACCCAGGCGGAGGTGCTCTGAAAAGGGGATCCATTGTGAATTTTCATCTACACACTACCAAGACACAAACTGATGTGCTTCTATCTGTCAGTCTGTCTTCTACAACTCCACCACCCACCCTTGACCGCGGGATGGTTTGCCAGCTGTGGGGGCACCCGTCGCTGCCACTCCATGTACCACTGCTTGATCTCGTTCAGAGAGGCGCCGGCAGCGTCGCACCACATGTGAAGCGTCTCCAGCCACTGAAAGAGGAAATTATATGACGAAAAATAACTTAGGCGGGGTGAGTGAGTAATAAGGTCTCCAGTCATTGAAAAAAGACACAACAATTTTTTTTTAAATTACCGTGAGATTTACTCACTCAATGTCTTTTACATTAGTGTAAAATTTCCATAATTGTTTTTAGAAATTCTGTGAAACATAATAATCGACTCTAAATATTTTAAAACATTTGTTTCGAATAAATACACTCTACAGCTTCATATTCACTAACAGGCGCGGAAAAGAAGAAATGCAACAACCCAACACTGTCACATCCCCAAGCCCCGCCCCCACTCACCCGGGGGAAGAACGCCTGTCCGAGCATGCTGGAAATCACATCCGGAGAGATCAGCTGCAGCCAGTCGACACACGCCTGCCACTCCTCGTACTTGCTGCAAAGACAATGTCTAGGCCCCGCCCCCGCAAGCTCCGCCCCGACTCACGTGTTGGCGGTGGGGTCGAGGTTCATGAGCTTGAGTGAATGGGCGAGCTTGGGGACGATGTTCTGTGCGAGGAAGGCGGCCATCGTGGCGGCAGCCCACACTCCCTGCCAGGGGACGATCATCGCCAGAGCACTGCAAAGATACATACATATCTTAAGGCACTACTGTATGCTTCATATCATCATGATTGTGTTGCCATATTCAGATAGAAACGATACGGATAAACGATTGATTGATTGATTGAGCACTGCAAAGGGAGAGTGTCCGAGTTGTGACAGATACGCTTCAACAAATCAAATCAAATAACTTGTCCGGACTCGACTCTATACGCTTCATCGCCGAGTCAAATCGTCGCTGACCGGGTTCCATACTAATGGTTCGTTTTGAAAGAACAGCAACGCCTATGATGCACGCTCCAGCTGGGGTTTGACTACCGGATGCGTATCAGGGAAGGGAATCCACCCACCTCGAATCGCGGGGGTTCCACTGTCGCAGTGCCTTGGCGAGCATCTGACGGACGGGAGAGAGCACAGGTTGCAGTCTGCAAGACAATACATTATTATTGTTATTATTAATTGTTGACGCTGAATCTGAAGAAAAGCAAAAGTGATCTACTCTGGTATCACAATGTCATAAAGAGTAATGTTATGTTAAATATCTCGTTTGCAACAAAGTTCTCGAATCTTTCTATACAAGACATTGCATCGAAATCATCGCCGTCGAAATAGTGCCAATCACGAAACATACAAACTACAACACCCTCGGATCATGCGTATCCCCCTCAAATCCCAAGCACCAATACCAACCGGGAACAGTTATCGTTATCACACAATACGAATGTAAAATGCAAGCTGTGACCCACCGATCGCCAAGCACAGTTCCCCATGGTAGGAGCCATGTGTGGATGGGCACGGGGTCCCTGGTCGGATCCCACTCGGACACGCGGGCAGACAGGCGGGGAACGATGATCTGCAATCGGGTGGACATTGCGAACATGTACAGGTTATGTTTGAGTTATGAGCACATAATGCGAGAATTGAAAAAAAATCTCATGGTTTCACACCGCAAGTATTGAAACTAGAAACTAAACTCAAAAAGTCAGTCGAATTAGTCAGACAAAACAACTACGATAATTAGGGTGAAACATACCAGTCCACATTCCCTATCCTCACCTGTTCCATAAGCAGCGTTTACTTCTCTTTTTTACCAAGTGCTACTTGATTAGAGATAAATATTCGGATTCTGACCTGTTCCAAGAGGTTCTCCTGTATCCAGACGGGCAGGAGGCTCATCCATTGGTCCACGAAGCGAAGCATAGAGTCGCAGTCGCCGCGCGGGTCCCACGACAGAGCGCATCTGAGAACGGAGACAGGTGACCTCTCTCTCTCTCTCTCTCTCTCGCTTCCCCCCCCTCTCTCTCTCTCTTCCACCCTCTCACCTGCGCACAGCCGGAAGCCATCCGTCCCACAACACACGGTCCCACGCGGGCAGCTTGTCTGCAAAAAGAGATCTACTTCCACATTATTCTCCTGGGTATATGAATAAGTAATTGATGTCTCAGAAATTTAGAATGATGACAGACACAATATTGAATATTAAAAAAGTCCTCATTCTTACATGGTAGGTGAAACGTACATAGTAAGCACTGCAGAATCTAATAAACTACTACGCACCCATAGAGACAGCATTGGCAGACAGGACACCCTGGCCGGAGCGCGCCGGCTGGAGAATCTCCTGCCACTCCTGCAACGAAGAGTTGTCTGTCTGTCTCCCCCTCCCTCCCTCTCTCCCTCTCTCTCTCTCTCCCTCCCTCCTCCCTCCTCACCTTCATGAGTCCGTATCCGTACACGACCTCGTCGGCCGACAGCGGATTCCAGCGGGCGAAGAACGAACGGATCTGAAAGGAGTGTTATCCAGTTATGCTCCAGCCATGCTGTAACTTCGAACAAATTTCCTCATATTTACAGGGAGCCGGATTTAGCCTCCTATTGACGGTAAGTGATTCAAGCGCGCGCAGTACTCGCTAGATTCGGACAACCACAATTCAAATAAAGTGTACACCTAAAGGCCAGTAACCATTGACACAATCGCAACCTCATTCCGATTAAAAATCAACTGAAATTGCCATAGAAGTCTTGCAAAAGCAAAAAAAAAACCTAATGTAGAGAGGCTATGACTACAAAGAATGAGAGCGATTCTCCTACTCTCAAAAAAAAAACGACTCACCAGCGGTAGCACGAGTGGAATGGCGACGGCCTCGAGGCCGAGCAGCGCGTACTCGTGGGGGAAGTCGGCGCGCAGACGGCGGAACAACAACTGCGCGTCGTTCATGGAGGAGGCGGACGAGGAGGCCGACGACGAGAAACTGCAACAGAGGAGGCTGTGTAAGAGTGACAAATTCCGACAAATTCGCGAAAAATGACAAAGTCGTGATTATTGTTGAAATCTCCTCACGCTAGTCTACTAGATTCGGAACATTAAGGGACAATCCGAAACACTTCACACTCGTGCACTCTACCATACCTATCGCACCCAGAATCTACAGCGATGACGTCACTTCACGTCTATTCAGATCCACAAAATCCATCCCACGCACCTCTCCAGCAACTCGTAGCACTCGCGCATCCTCTTCTCTTCCCGCTCCTCCTTCTCCAAAGCAGACTCCACCGTCTTCAGATCGTACTCCAAAGCGGTCGTCTGGTCCTGAAACGAATAAACTCTCCCCCCCCCCCTTCTCTATCTGTCTGTTGCCTGTTTGTCAGTCACTGGCTGTCTGTCTATCCATCTATCTCTCTATCCCCTGGCTGCGCACCTCCCTCCTCTCCCGTACCTTGAGTGTCCTTATCTGCTGATCGTTTCTCCTGATTCCCTCCTCTGTCATGTCCAGCAGCAGGTTCAGGTTGTGCACCAGCTCGGGAATGTCAAAGTTCTCGCGGTCCTCGTCAGCCACGTTCTCCGCTCTGCAATGGGGCCGAATGTCATTGAGAGTCGTATCACGGCTGTACAGCACCACAGTGATGACTGGCATTTGATGTACAAACTCTACTGCTCTCTACACGAACCACACACTCTCCATTATTAAAACTCTCCATTGCGCGCAAAAAGAGTTATGAAGAGATGATGCGCACGCGCACACCGCTCTTCGGGCATAGAGAGGTGGGAATGAGTAGGATATTAGAATATACGCTAACAAAGAGGACGTGACGATCTGTCTGAACGACATGTTCAAAATGATGTGCGTAGCATGTGGACGACAGTTCACAGCGAGGAGCGCGTCCAGCGCAGGTGTCGACCGATGCCGCGCAGAATTCCCTCCACCACTCTAAACGTGAGCGAAAAGTATGGATTCGGCCAAGCCGCCAAGCAACAATCAAGAGGAGCACCACGCAAGATTCGAGCAAGAAATTGGACGACATTAGCCTTTACGCAATCATCCCCTCTCTCTCTTGATTTGCCTTCCCATATAAAGCCATATTTATTTATTGTTGTACTGTATCCATGTCAATGGCTCACATCACTTCTGCATAGGCTCTCGGTATCGAGAAGAGTGAGTGGAGGTCTTCCTTAGCATATTGTTGTCTCTTTCTTATGATGAGAGAAAGCTAGAAAGCCCACAACGCGTGATTTATTGCAAGGCAGACGTACACTCACCTGGTCCTCATGGAGAACGCATCGTAGCCGCTGTACACCTTCTGCTCGCGACCAGTCATGTCAATCACCTGCGACAACAGTCTCTCTCTCTCTCTCTCTCTCTCTCTCTCTCTCTCTCTTCCTCCCCTCTCCCCACCTTCACACCGGCCCCTCCCCCGATCGGTCTGGTGGCCGCGTTGCCTCCGCCCTCCTTCAACACATCGTCCAAAGTCTTGTATGTCGTCTTCACCTTGGCAGACTGAAACACGGAGTGACCATGTGACCATGTACGAATCCCCCGTGTAGACGCATAGTAGAACCTAACCCTCGAAGAGCACTCAAACTGCTCAACTTTTATCTGATTTTATAAGTTTCGACACACTAATTGTCAATTAACTTCCAACACAAATAATACGCACCGCTTCTGGATGAATTCACAAAGTTTGCATGTAGCGTCAATAAGTTGATGTGTGAAAAAAACATAAAAAAAACTCTCAGCGTCAATACAATTCATAGCAACGTTTTCATAACAACCAGATCCAGAACCCGACGTTAGTCTCACAACTCATCTATACGATCCTCCCTGTCGACTTCAAAATGATCGAGACCCACACCACAACTATGAGATGATTGAGACCAAGCCCATAACACTCTCCCCCACTCTCACCTTCTTCCAGCTGCCCTTCTGCTGTCTCTGCTGTGCCTGCGCCTCCCTCTCCCTCTCCCCTCCTCCCGCCCCTCCCGCCGCAGCCTCCGCTGCCAGACGCTTCTGCGCGTCTGCCGCCGATTCTGAATGAACACATCGGATATAGATACTGAATCAAATTATTTAGACAACTGATCTTCCAATCATATGTAATGTTCGATTCACGTAGACAATACAAACACTACGTTTCATCGTTTAGTCAAACGCTCAAAAAATCTAAGCGCATCAATATTGGTTATTCACTTAGCAATACGTTAATTTAACAAAATAAATTCATTTCATCCTCATTTTTTTCCCTTTTTTACTGAGAAAAAGGCGAATATGAAATGAATGACCCATAATATACCCACCTCCGAATCTCGGTCCGATCGCACTGCTCTCCTTTCCATACGCGCCTATCGCGCCCTTGCCCGGGCGGAGAGACGCTTGCACCGGTTCGATGATACCCTAGATGGAATCTCTCTCTCTCTCCCTCTTTCTCTCTCTCTCTCCCCTCTCTCTCTCCCCTCCCCCTCTCTCCCTACCTGTCCCGTCGATCCGAGTCCCTCTCCCTCGTTGTAGCCCATCTTCTTCATCATATTCATGATCACACTGCCCTTGCCTGAAATGAGAATACAATCAAATCAATATACTAAGCGCGCAACTAGCTCATCAGCATCTTCCGATCAAAAAATAATCGTGCTCTAGTTGGCACCGCAGTACATGGACGATGCGAACTGCTGATTTTCTTTTGGCGTTCATATCTCTAATTTGTGGAATGTCCCACATGAACGAGTGGTGTAGTGATAACGCTCTCGCTCACCAAGCACCTGTTCGTGGGTTCGAACCTGGGTACCTCCGCAATTGTCAAATTTGAAAACCAATGGGTTCTGATTGTTGTCTAACCACCCTAATGTCTATCGTGAAAAGAGTGGAACTCATTTGCGGATTGCGGACCCAATATACACTTCACAACAGTAATCAATAACATAATACAATGAAACTACATCACATATATGTTTCACCATAGGTAGTATCCCGCCACATATACTTGTCTCGAACAATTCGACGAATGCTAAGAATGCAAAAATAGAAAGAACAACACAATGAGTGATCACTCGCCTCCCTTGTTCATCCAGTCGGCAAACTTGTTCGGATCCACAGTGCCACTGCGGGTGCCGCGCATACCGGCAAACGCCTGAAAGCGACATCTCTCTCCCCTCTCTCTGCCCCCTCTCTCTCTCCCTCTTTCCTCCTCACTCCCTCTCCCTCTTTCCTCCTCACCCTCTCTCTCTCCCTCCCTCCCTCCCCCACCTGATTCCCCTGCTCCTTGCGTGCCATCTTGGCCGGCCGCCGTCTCTCAAAGTCGATCTCGATCGGCTCATCGACTTTCTTCGCATCCGACTGAAACATCCGACTGACCGGCGGTTCCGGTTACATTTTTAGATCGCAACTTTATCGTTAATCGAAATAAATTAGGTTATGCATTACAATTAGTTTTTTTTGTGTTTTGGTATATGACTCCCATTCTTTCCTACTGTCTCACACGAACGATTTATATAGCTACAACAACAACAACACCCAAAAATCAGTAATATAATTCGTCGATAAATATAAAAAAACCGGAATGTTCTATCCTGCATCGACAATCGTCATTAAAAAGCAACCGTTGTCGACGCATACTACTAATATGTGAAACATAAAATTCACATAATCATTTCATGAAGTCAACTCGAACCCTCCATGCCACGCACCTCTTCCTCCATCTTGTTGCCGACCTTGACTCCTCCGGACACGAAGGCCACAGGCGCCGAGTAGTTCTTCTGCCTGCCTCCGCGGGAGAACGACGGACGCTCGTCGTCGCTGCTCCCGTGGCCCTCCTTGTCCGCCCAGATGCCTGCAACAACGGATGTCTGCCTGTCACAATCTCTCTCTCTCTCTCCCTCCCCCAACCCACCATAGGTCGCCTGGTCCTTTGACTGGAAGTGCCTCCGTGCTCCGGGATTCAACGCGTACTCCAGGTCCGCGTCGTTCACTTCGAACGACTCCATACCGTCGTCGGAATCCATTCTGGAGAAGAGTACGGTAGGAAGATCACCCTGCACATCATAGAATCAGACATTATAGTCGCAGTAGAATATCAGATATCACAAGGCCATACAACCTGTTTGCGTAACAACAAAATCAAAACATTTAGAACAAAAAAAACTTTATTGCAACTCTTCAACATAACAAAACTCAACAACACTTCACAACAAAACCGTAGAGATCTTCTGGCAAGGCGAAATAACATACTAACTACCAAACACTACAGTACCCCAGAAACTACAGTAGCTTCTACCAGTACCGTATGGCCACCATATCCCACACCCTTCGGAAGTCGTAGCACACGTGGGGAGGGACCATGGTCTTCTGTGTCGACTCCTCGCGAGGCTTCGAATACGCACCGCCGCCGGATGACAACTGAGATGAAGTATGTGTAAGTGTACAGTAATAAGTTTCACCGCAACAGTGCATCTATGCATCATCTTCAACCACAATAAGATCTCGGAAACTTTTTCGCTACACTAACAAAATTAATCTTGTAAATTCATTTCCGTCGTATAACAATGATAACTCAACTCTTCCACTCGGCTTCACCGCAGCAAAAAATATACGAGGAACATGGCAAGGAAAGAACCCGTAGGCTCTGTTATGTTTCCAATGATGCCCATATTCAACACGGTAAACCCAACCCACGTGCTTGTCCCTCTTCTTCTTGAGGTGCGATCCGACTGCCGCCAAACCAGCCTGGTCGTCCGAGAAACGGAAACCCTGCAATGGATAGATAGATAGATAGATAGATAGATAGATAGATAGATAGATAGATAGATAGATAGATAGATTGATAGATAGAGTGTTACCGTATTGTCACCCGGGTATATGGGAGAGTAGAAGACAGATAGGGAAAAGTAGCTAATCGATAGTCAGTGTCATATTTGCCGTAACATCAGAAAATGAATAAAGACCGTTTTTCCTATTTGGCTGATGGATGAAGAGTGAGACAAACGTTTTACTACAGTATATCGCTATTTAATAATAATAATAAGTTTATTACCGTGTACATTTGGAGAAACAGTTCAATACAGCAAAATGAGCAATGGCATACGGTATGAGAGAGAGAAAAAAAGTGTAAAATGATACAGAAAGCATCGAAAGTTGACTACAGTCTACGAATCTTCGAAACTGGCAACAAATGGGGATTACTTTCTAGGAAGGATTTCACAGTTTCATGTTTTGCAGACATTACTATGGAAGGGGGGAGTGAGTTCCAAAGCCTATAAATCCTGTTGAAAAATGCACTGCTCTTAAGGGCTGTATCAAAACACGGAACCACGCGCCACCCATGAGAAGTGCGAGAACGAGTTGGTACAAAGTTGAAAAGACCATGATAGTCAAGGTATGTAGAGTTTGTGGTCACTTTATGCATGTATGCCACATCATTCAGAATGCGCCGTTGCTCTAATGTTTGTAAGCCGAGAAGTTGTAATCGTTGGGGATAGGTGAGTGAGAACAAACCAGCGCGGCGACATATTCGGCGCGTATAGTATCGCTGCACAGATTCTATCGCATTCACCGATCCCACATCCTGAGGGTTCCACAGCTCAGTGCAGTACTCCAATTTACATCGGAAATAAGTGGTGTAGGCAACAACCAAGACATGTAAATTTCTCGTTTGATAAACCCTC
The DNA here is from genome assembly GCA_963966185.1 of Rhabditoides inermis. Taxonomy (NCBI): domain Eukaryota; kingdom Metazoa; phylum Nematoda; class Chromadorea; order Rhabditida; family Rhabditidae; genus Rhabditoides; species Rhabditoides inermis. Next base: position 703,824 of record CAWZYM010000285.1, on the reverse strand, counting down.
AGAAAATCATTGATTGAGTTGAGCGTATTTTGAATGATGAGGTCATAGTGAGAGTCAAATACCAGAGAAGTGCTCATTGTTACGCCCAAATCCCGGACTGAGTTAGCAGGTGCGAGAGTGGTGCCGCCTGCTGTATACTCAAATCGGGGATTTCGGCGACCAATGTGCAAAATTTGTGTCTTTTCAGTGGAAATTTGTAATCCCCATTGATGAGACCAATCAGTAATTGTGTCAATGGCACATTGAAACTTGGATTTGGCAGAAAGATCGTCTTTATCAAATGCGAAAGAAAAATCGCTATGGGGATGTGGTACAGAACTCTCGTCGTTAGTTATGACATAGACTGTATTCACTATTGACAACATAACCTCACCGGAGATAAGACCCACCAAATCTAGGTTTCAACGTCGAGTTTGAACAAAATAACCGATTAGTAATTAATTGGACGCTTAGACACTTTACAAACCCATTAGAAATCGAGAACCTACTAAAACCACACATCACACGATTCAACCATCTGAATATATATTCGCTAATCAATTATACAAAAACTGCACGATCATCATCGTGTTTCATCTCTGTTGTTGGATTCTATATCAGCAATACATTAATTCAATTCCATATCAAAGTCACTCCCTCCAGGTTATATCAGCTATGACTCCCTCCCCTCCTCCCTCCCTCCCTACCTTGAGCGGGTTCTTCCTCAGCTCGGCCCTCGCCGCATCCTCGGCCGCCTTCCGACCATCCTCGCCCTCACCAGCATCTACGGCCAACTTGCGAGCCTGGAAACACTTCATTTTACCACTCACCCATCATCATTACCATCTCACAAACCACCACCAAAAGTAAAATCACAGAGTAGAATGAGATCACGAGAGAGAGATAGAGAGAGATAGAGAGAGAGAGAGAGAGACCTTCTCGATGTAGGCGATCTCGTGGTCCCGCAGCCGCGCCACCATCACTCCCACTTCCACCACGTCCACGTTCAGGTCGACACAGGGGGGCAGGACTGAAAAATGGAGGAACTATCTCTATGTCTATTTTGCTACTGCAAGAAAAAAAATGTATGCTCCTCTCACATTTTCTCCCACTCTCTCTCTCTCTCTCCCTCCCTCCCTCCCCCCCTCTCTCTCTCCCTACCTCCCCCACTCACTCTCCTCCTGCTCGCTCGTCTCCCTATCCTCTGGATGCCACACTCGCACCTCCCGGATCAGATCGGCAGAGTCCGCCTGAAAAGACCACACTGACATTGACTACGGAAAACAACGATCAAATTATTAAAGATCGCCGACGGCTCAGCTGATTAGAATGATATAGTGAAACATACAAATTCACAGTGAATTTAAAAAAGAGATGTGACTATGTAAATGTATATCATCAAAACACTCACCCCTTCCCAGCCCACGGCACGCATGCGCAGTAAAGCCTGCAAAACAATCATTAAAAAGACTAATCACTAATCATGAGACTAATCAATAACTCTTTTGACAGTTGAGTGATTGATTGATTTGACAGTTGAGTGATTGAATGATTGATTGACAGTTGAGTAATCGATAATCGATAGTGCACATTGTGTTCCTTCTTTCCGTGCAGGCTGACGATGACTGGCATGGTGAGCTCGTCGCCCGATACCAGCTTGGAGGCCACTCCAGACAGCCTGCAAAAGGCATACGGTAATTGTCTGTCAATGCCCAAATCCCCAAATAATCGAAATGGTCACATTGGTAACGGTTATGACATTCTATAAACTCGAGCTGTTTTTCAGTACATCCAGAACGTCCAGGAACATGACATTGTTATCTATTGTGAACAATCCCCCTTCTATCTCTTTCTCTCTCTCTCTCTCTCTCTCTCTCTCTCACTCTCTTCACGGTTATAACATTCTATAAACTATACGTCTCACCAATTGACTATCGTTCGCGAATCAAACATACGGTAATTGTCTCCCAATAATCGAAATGTCCACATTGGTAAACTGTCGAATTACACGCTCCATACTTAGCCCTAATCCATACATGAATACCTTTGTCGAACAAAACAACAATAACTATCAGCATACCCACATCCCCCTCTCTCTCGCACCTCTTCTTGTCGAATAGCTTCGTCTCGAGCAGGCTGACTGCCGTGTGGAGCACCGACGGCTCCTCCCCGATCAGAGCGGACAGAGAGGAGAGGACAAGGCTGCAAGGGGAGAATGGTGCGATGCAACGATGAATAACAGAGCGTCAACGGTAACATACACATATAGGGCAGCACCAGGCTGGAATCAGAACAGAACATGCACAGTAGACAGACGCATACAGGAATCGTTTTCCCCCACCGCCGACGCCGAATGTTCGGTCATCGACAAGAATCCTTCCCGAGTAACCGGTGAGGCGGCGGGAAGTACCCTCACGTGGAAGCAGCTATGGCGCGAGGAGATACTAATTGGCACGGAAGCAAAGGAAACTTCTTCTCACCACTAACCTCGTCAGCCTACCTGTCTTTCCCCGGCGTTAGCCTATTATGTATCTAGCATCTTAGGCACTACTGTATGCTTCATTACAACCAGCGCGGCAGCGCTGGTTGGTTTGTGTTAACCCTAGTCGCGCGCTAGAATCGGCAAAAGGCGATTGAACGAAAGGTTCCTTAGAATCTTTACGAGAACAATGTGATGCTGATAGATGTTATCAGGATGTTACAAAATGGTTAAGTTTCGATTTTGGTAACGCTAGCTGTTGTAGGAAGCGAGATACGCGCGCGCGCCCCCTGAGGGGCAGGCAATCTCCCGTGTACGGAACGTTTTCTAGGGGGGGGGGTGGCGCGCACCGGCTGCCCCCAGCAGACAGGAGGTGCACAATCCGCACTGCCTGTGGATTGCACTGATATCGTTTAGATCGCGTGCTCTGCCGTGCGCACAGTAGTGTTGTGGTTAGCGATTGCGCCCGTTGAGACACATGGCTCGAGTTCGGTTCCGGCTGGCGGCAAACTTTTTGTAATATATGATTTTACATAGAAATGACATTGGAATTGTAAATTTTCCCATCAGCATTACCTAAACTCTTTTTTGCGAATTTTATACAATTTTGGACTCAACAAGGTGAGTGAACTGTTGGATTTCTTAAAAAAAAAAATGTTTTGTGGTTCATGTTAATGTAGATAGATTTATATGAAATCCAATAAAAGTACATTCATTATCTTTTAAAAGGACTTCCGTAAGAGAAGAGTTTGTGTTACTCAACGTAATGCAACAAAAGCTCATGCATTTTATCAATCGAAATAGTACACAAACCTGCTCCAATAGTTCAACAAGTTATATATAATCGATCGGATACCGAAATCAATTTCCCGACATACAACATTTGCTCGCATTAGTTTTTATTGCAGAAAGAGCAGGTTTGTTTACTATTTCGATTGATAAAATGCATGAGCTTTTGTTGCATTACGTTGAGTAACACAAACTCTTCTCTTACGGAAGTCCTTTTAAAAGATAATATCATTATGATTGTGTTGTCATATTCAGATATAACGATTCCGGATAAACGATTGATTGATTGATACAGGAACGGAATAGACTGCGTAAGGAGAACAATTACAAGGACGAAATAAGACGAATACGAATGGGAGAGAAGGACAGAAGCATAGAGAGAGAGAGAGAGAGAGAGAGAGAGAGAGAGAGAGAGAGAGGACAGCACCAGGCTGCAAAATGAGAGAGATGCACTGCATAGGAGAAGAACAGCGCCACAGTCCACATAGCGTCAACAGTTGAAGAACACATAACCCAAAAGAGGAACCGGAAAGAAAAAGTGACAAATATGCTTCACACACGCTACATTCCTCAAACTAATCACAACTAAACAATACCTCGGCTTTGTACTCTCCATCCCCATTCGCTCACCTATACGCTCTGGAGAAGTGTGGCTGCGCCTGGATGAAGGCGTTCCTCGCGTCGGTACGCGCCGCGAACACCTCACGACGGCCAGTCATCGCGCGGTGCCTGCGAGGGAAGGATAGAGAGAGAGAGAGAGAGAGAGAGGGAGAGAGAGAGAGAGAGAGAGGAGAAAGTGATAGGAAGAGAGAGAGAGAGAGTGTGTGTGTGTGAGAGAGATCCCCACATGAGCATCTTCTTCTCGTCCTTCTTCTTCTCATTGTCTCCATACGATCGCACCTGTACTCCGTTCGCAAAAAGAGGAAGCGGGAAACGCTGTAAAACTGTTTTGTGAAAGATACGATTCGCAAATACATCCACTTCTTACAGAAAAAAATGCTGGGCAATAAGTCAGCTACTGATAGTTAAATATGCGATTCTGAATATGTGATCTGATCTTTGTCGCCTTGATTCACACGACAATTATAAAAATGCCACGATAACGTATGTCTACATTTTCATGAATTCTACGCGCTTCACAAAATATGACACCTGTTTTTTATCATTACTATTATAAACGAGAGAATCGGCAAAATGAAGTGCGTCGACCGGAACCCACACCCTGCCGTTTAACAGACGACCGCTCTATCCAATAGGCCACCGCCGCTGTTTCAAAGCTCGCGCGAATAGAGTGACAAGCCGCAAAAGCAATCCACACGGTTTAGCTCCGAAATTCGAAACGTAAATATCTCGAAACGTATGGCCGGTACTGTGGATTTGAAAACGGTTTTCGACTAGTGACCCCCTAGGGTATCTCTGATATCAGTTTGGTCACCATCGGCTTCTGTGACCTAAACGACACTCCATGTCAATATTTGCAAAACCATTCTACCTAGTGATTAAAGTACGTTTCACGACACTAGAATAACAAAGCATGACCAGCAGCAATTCAATATCATTTCCTGCCTCCTAACATTATGTATTCTTATAACACATTTACTACATTACATTATCTACCAGTCGGAGTCGCGCCTACGGCGCTCCTCCTCCTGGTAATTGTGGGCGGGGCTAAAAAATAGTGCAAACCAGGCGCGTCTCACATACTAGCTCCGACCTGGGGTATTTAGAGAGCGCCGCATCAGCGTCACTTACAGACAGACGGACATTGCGTTTTTTTATATATTAGGATTGCCCGATCAACTCCTTCCCCAACTCACCTTGTAGCTGTCCGAGCAAGGGAACATCTCCCTCCACCGACTCGCCTTCCCACCCCCAACGCTCTTCTCCACACTGTAGTCCAGAGTGTGGTCCTGAAGAGAGAATCATGATCATGATTGAGCGGGCACAATAAATTTAATTGTATTACTACAAGGTCAGCAAAGGAATTGCCATTCCTCTCTCTCTCTCTCTCTCTCTCTCAAAAGATGCATATGCTTCGTGAAACACATTCTTAATAAAGTCAATCGTGTTTGTACCGATCATAACTATTTCAGCAGCGAGATCGAATAAGGTATTGCCACCAAATGCTCGACATGAAACTTATTCTTGCTGAAACCTATGTTCCCCACTCACCGTGAAGTCCCTTGCATACACGGCCCGTGCCTGCCTGACTCGCTCGTCCTGCTGCCTATCCTGCTCCTCCTTCTCCCCCTCCCTCTCCGCCTGCCAGCGACGCGCCTCCTCCTCGGACAGACGATGACGGGAAGGCTCGAAGCGGAGAGGGGCTGCAAACAAGCAAGCAGCTCAGTCAACGTGCAACCACACAGTTCGTCTCTCTCTCTCCCCTCCCCCACCATATATCTCGTCCTCATCCGTCCCCGTCCTCTTCGGGCGCACGTCTCCGGAGAACGGATTCCTCGTCGGATACACACTGCAATGAGAGGTTCAAGTCATTTTAGATTAGCTATCACTGAAAACTATTCATTATCATACACTCAAAATCATGATAATTAGTTGACTCTGATACATATTTTATATCGTACAAAGAATTTGGTAATGCAGAAAAAATCACAACTCTCGCTAACTGCTAATTTAGTGTGTGGCATGATTTGTGTGGACGTTTCCTGATAGAGAAAGTGAAACTGTGATAAGGAAGAGATGGAACGTTTCCTAATGTGCACTCACGCCTCGTTGGTGGTTTGATTGGAGGGCGCGGCGTGGGCGAAGCCAAAGTCGCGCACGCGGTGCTTCTCCAACAACTTCCTGAAAGAGAAAAAAATAGTCGAGTTGAATTATATTATGATTTCAATACATTTAGTAGACTAGTAGAATTGAATCATGTTTCCATATCGACGATTGCCAATCAAGATCATTCCTCAATTCAATTATATCCAGAAACGTACATGGTCGCACAACATCTTCTTGAAAAATATACCGAAGAGAATCAATATCAATTCAACATTCGACTGTGTCATCAGCAAATTGGCTGTCCAAATCACTCACAAACACATATCCACACAGAAACATACATATCACAGAGATCAGAGAACACAACACAACGTGCAACATCTAAATCAGACGTGTACCCTAACCACACTTGAACTAGAACTGGAACGTTAGTAGAGCAATTCTCTTGAATGAATGACTACTCCCTCTCCCCCCCCCTCCCTTAACCCACCCGTCTCGCACCACCGCCGAGCCCTTGGCGTAGTCGTACGTGAGAGGGTGCAGCAGGTGACTGAAACGAGACTCTGTCTCTCTGTCTCTGTCTCTTTCTCTCTTTTCAATCATGTGAATGATTTGAAAAATAACCTACTGTTGTCTTGACCAATATCTTACATAACTATGTAGCGAGTGAAACATGCCACTGCCAGATCTCTTTTTATAATTCAAAAAAGGAGATAAAAAGTGAGAGAAATCCCCACTCACAGCGGATCGGTCACGTCCTGCCACCGGTGTCCCCTGAGCGTCTTGACCCGCATGTCGAGCTGCCATAGCCACTCCGAGGGCTGCACCGCCTTCCTCTTCCCCTTCCTCCCCTCCATCCCGTACTCCCTCTCCCCGTCCAGTCCCCACAGCAGACGGAGGCCGACCACGATCATCGCCATAGCCTTCGTCTCGTGCGACACGAAAATGCTGGAACCATGAGCTATAGGAATCACGGGGGAAATATAGGAAACAGTGGAGTATGTAGGACAATAACTTTTTCATTGTGTTCATACTTCATAAAAAGTACCCCTTTCCGGCAAGATCCATAATTTTCAGTCATGAGAGAACAAGATCGCATACACATTACATTCATGTGTCCAGTCAGCACTCACTCTTCGACTTGCTGCAACGACTCCTGTCCCCGTCCGAAACACAGTGCCAGCCGCGTGTCGCGGCTCTTCAACGCGCCGAAGTCCACGCCCAGAGAGAAGACCGATAGACCGAAGCGACCCTGCAGACGGGGAAGTGGACACACACACACTCCGGAGTAATTGTCAAGATAGCGGAAACCGCCATATGTTTCAACCAGTTCATAACAGAGTTAGAAACGACAGAACAATGGGAGTGCTCGATTCTCGATAACCACATATCTTCTCAAAATCACAATTACTGCATCCAGTTCGATGTGAGGAGGATCACCGAATCAGCAAAACGTTATGCAGCAGCAGGGATAGAACCAGCGCCACTCGCTTTGCTCACCGCACACTACACCACTCGGCCACCCGGTCTGTTAACAGATATCCATGGGTGAGTACGCGACCTGCAAATCGCCTCACACGCGGGGGGAGTGTACACTCTGAGTTTCGAGGTTGAGTTAGCACCGGGATGTGAAAATATGAAGAGAATGATGCACTTTTGTCAATACAACTATGTGTCGGAGATACCTACAAGTCTATGAAAAATTCTGTTGAACATTGAAAACTGGCACCAATTGGCACCAATTTCTGCATTTTGACACATTTTGCGCTCAGTTATTATCTATTTGTAGGCATTTTCAGAAAATAGTTGTATTGACAAAAACACAGCGTTTTCATCATATTTTCACATCCCGGTGCTAACTCAACTTCGAAATTTAGAGTGTACACTCCCTTTAAGCAACCGGAAACAAAACCTAACGCCCAAAATCCAAAAATGGTCCGTTGCACTTTTATTTGTGGCTATCGATATGGAAACCCCTGGGCTACCCCTGTGCACAACTTGAGCCGGATCCGCCACTGTGGCATTACCAACACTCCTCGTGAGTAACACAGTGACACTGCAAACTGCAAAGAACACCTCTCGACTCGACCGACCATGTTCGAGTCTCCCTGGCTCCTGTTCTCCACTTCGCCCAGGCCAACCGACGGCGGCGCGAGTTGTCTGCAAATCAAAATACTATCACACTAGTAGATTATCACAACTACAAATAAAAAATTGAAAACTGTCATGTGAAAGGGTATAAACAGAGCGTGATATTTAGGCAAGTGCAAAGTTTGTTCCTTTTTTGTATAAAGTCGAATAAAAAGAAACATCATCATACAACTACGAACCAACCTCAACGCTCTCAGCCGGTCGACGAAGCACGAGGGCAGGTTGAGTGCGCGCGAGAACCGACACAGCATCTGGAAGGCGAATCGTAACATATGAATAAGTCCATTTCCAAACAACATCATGTGAAAAATGATTATTGATATTCCAGAGTTCTAAAAAAGAGCAGAACAAGGATTAGTATTCTCAATCAGCACAGCTTTTAAAGAGAAACCCGAAACATAACAGTTACGAGAGTTGATGACACAATGACCGAAATGGCTGGTTTTGGTATGTAACCATTACCACCATCATAAATAGTAAATTGCTAACTTAAACAACAAAACTACTCAGCTATTGCCGTTAAAATGCACTACAACATATCAATCAATACTGAAACATACAATGGCAATGAAACTATGAAACCCACGTGATCAAAGTCGACAGTGATGGGAGTCCTGGGGATGTGGAGCTGCTGAGCGAGCAGCAACATGACACGGGTGAACTCGGTCAGAGGAAGGAGCTGGAAGGAGAGGATGGAGGGGGGGGGGAGAGAGGGAGAGGGAGAGAGAGAAAGAGCTGCCCGCCGCACCCACCACCGAGTTGCTGTCTGCCTTGCCCTTCTCCACCCGCCCGTTCCTTCTCTCCGTCGCCAGCTCCAGTCTGAATGGCAGCCGGGCGAGGGCCCACTTCTGTCGGTGAGTGATCAGCAATCGCTCCTCGCCGAACCAACTGAAATGAGCGAGCTGTGTGAAAATAGTGGCAACACCAACAAATGGTGTTGAAAGTTGAATCACTCGAATCCTATGAAACAGATGCATATACGTTGTGTATACAGATTAACATAATAGCAGATGATGATGCATTAATTTCACGATGTTTTTCGATAAATCACTTATTTCCACTCATCCCCACGTCGCTAATAATTTCATCAATAGAAAAAGAAAATCCTCCTCAACAACTTATCACTACAACTGCTAAACAAAATCCAGCTGTCAAACCGACTGACCGTACGAGGTCGCTGATGGCGAGCCACCGGCATCCCGCGATCTGCGCCGCCAGATACAGCAGGCCGACCATGATCTGAGGGGACAGATTCACCAGGGCAGCCTGCAAACAAGTTAATTGGATTCTATCCAAGTAGACAGGGCAATAATACTCGTAACAATGTCTATGAAATCAGCTGCCACTACTAGAGCAATAAAGCCATGGGATTCCTCCGAATAGTCAATAGCAGAGACGCCAGCAAAAAAACGTACGAAATCGAATAGAATCATGTCACCTCCCCTCATTTCCCTACCCACCTTGGCGAGTGTGGTCTTGTTGAGGTGTGTCTGGATGGCCTCTACGAGGGCGGGTCCATCGGGCTTGGCGCGCTTCGGGCGGCCCTCGCCCTCCTCTTCCCCTCCTCCTCCTGCCACTCCACTCTCCTCCGCAGCCTCACCAGACTCCTCGTCGTCAGAGTACTGAAATCAAGGAGGAAAACGAGTGAATTTCCCAGGACTCACTTCTACACCACCTCTAATCCATGATTTGATTTGAAATTGTAAATATGTGATGTTGTTGTTGTTGTTGTTGTTTTTAATTCGAATGTATTCTTCGTATCATGTCAATTCCACGTACGTATATTAGAGAGGGCGCGCAGCGCCCTCTCTTTTGGGTTAAAATAAGGCTCGCGCTAGAATTTGGGTGGGTGGACGGGCGAGCGCGTTTTTGTTTGGAGAGAGACAGACGCACTTTGGTGGCGGCGATCAGTAGGAATTAGATAAGGGGGGAGAGAAAGAGAGACCGAGAGAGCGAGAGAGCGAAAGAAAGAGGAGAAAGAGAGAACGAAAGAACGAAAAAACAAACAAAAATATCGAATAAATTCGAAATGAAATTCATGAAATAATGAGAAAAGAACATGTATGAAGATGAGAGAGAATTTTTTTAAATAAAATTCAACAAAAAGGACATATATTATCTTTTAAAAGTACTCCCGTAAAAAGTGTTGTTTGTGTTAACCTGATTCAAGAAAAGCGCATGCATATTTTATTAATGTTTGAAAAATCAAATCGTAACTTCTGTTAATTTATTAGTGTTTTTTGCGGACATGAAATATACATACGGTTTATCAATGAAATAATATGTTAATCTTGATGTTGTTTGACTCAATGTTTCAGGTGTAAAAATGTCAAAAAAATTAAACATGGAATTATTCAACATTTTTTGTTTTGAAAGAGCAACTTTTTCTTAGTTTTCATGTTCAGGTGTTTACGATTTGATTTTTCAAAAGTTAATAATATATGCATGCGCTTTTCTTGAATCAGGTTAACACAAACAACACTTTTTACGGGAGTACTTTTAAAAGATAATACTACGTTTCAACGCAAAATGAAGTCACAGAAACAGAATATTGGAACAATAAATCCATAGCAATGAGAACACAAAAGAACTACAGTGACGAGTGAGCGCGTATGCGCGTAAGGCATCGCATGCCACCTGACACAAGTCTTCCATCACCGATGATCAGTTGATCTCTGATCGTCTGATCATCTGATCACCGAAAATCTCAGTAAGCTGATCTCTAGTGATCAGCTGATCACCGATGACCTCTCCCCCACCCCCGTCTGCTCCCAGTCCTCGTTGATGTTGACGCCCTCGCCGGAGAACAGTTGGGAGAACACGTCCTGCGACTGAAACGAGGAAGGTGAGATCTCTCTCTCTCTCTCTCTCTCTCTCTCTCTCTCTTTCTCTCTCTCTCTCTCTCTCTCTCTTTCTAATCTCTACCTGTTTGAGAGATGCCTTGAAATCCGCGGCTTGACTCTTCCTCTTCTCCTTTCGATTCTTGCGCAGTTGCGATCTAAAAATAAATTCCTCCAATAAAAAAATGTCAACTACGCTTCACAGTGACTATCACTACACAAGTGAGCAAGGAATGCAATGGAACGAAAAGAATGCGCCAATATATATATATATATATATATATATATATATATATATATATATAGTCTTCGCCTGGAGGATAGTTTCTGTTATTGCCAGCCGGGGTCAGTTGGCGAAACTCAGTTGCGAGCGAGAGAGGTCAGACAGCGCGAGCAAATGGTCGAGTGTCGCGCGGCCTCTTTGATTCGCATGCCGGCTTCTTTGATCGATATTATCGTTTGAAAGCGCGCGCTTGGGTCTCCTCACGACTAGAAGGTAGATCGAATGCGACTAGAGGGTAGATCGATTTTCTACCGTAATCTGACAAACTATCTCCCAGAATAATATTATATATATATATATATATATATATATATATATATATATATATATATATATCAACCCAACAATGCAACATTGCCACTCACGCCTTGACTAGTTCGGTGTGGCCCTCTAGGAAGGCGACGAACATGCGGTCCGTGTCGTCCGTCCACTCATCCGAGCAGAACGCAGCCCCGCAGTGCGACAGGTACAGGCGGATCACGTGCCACACAAACTTCTGCAACAAGTAGAGTTTCCACACAAGCACACCGTTTGACTGTTGTTTGGCGGGCTGTTCTGCTTCCTCCGATCTACCCCACAGCGTGCGAATCATTGCGGAAACGAAAAAATGTGGAAAATTATTGAACTGAGCGACACTGGCACTTCTAAAGCAAATTTATACATGAAACAGAGTGATGTGAATGTGCGAAGTCGAGAAATGGATGAATTTTAGTCAATAAAGTACTTATGGAATAGTCTTATAGATGAAACGTATTTTTCACGGAGAAAGAAAATGGAACAGCATTTCACCATTCTTATTGCTTCAGGTAAACGCTAATATAAAGACCGAAGTACGGTATTTGAGACCACAGTACGCAAAACTTCAGTACCTGAAAATCGCTGGGAAACCGCATCTCGACGGTCATGATCGACGTGAACTTGGCCATCAGACGGATGAACGTCGCTGGAATGGAAATCAATCAAAACATTCGACAATGATACCAATTTGAAAGTGGTTCTTGTGCAAATAAATCAGAAGTCGAATGAGATAAACTAAGCTAATGCTGATACGAGTGCAAAGTGAATAGAAACTGGACGGAAATAGTACATAATATATCTGAACATAAAAAAATACCTAGCCTCCTAGCGGCGACTCGGAAGTGGTTGGGGAAGTCGGTCTGCTGTGGGAGGATGAAGCGCTGCAGCACCCTGATAGTCACTCCGTATTCACTTTCAAGAAGATGAGTATGATAATTGATAAAATATATCACAACATTGTTGCACCTAGATGCAGAGACTGTGAGAACACGGGCAAAAGTATGTTTCAGCAACAAGTGAAAATGTTTTGGACAGCAATAGCTACAATGGATCAAAGACAAATAGAGGCTCACAAATATCACACGTCGAATTAACCGAAATACAATGCGCACCTGTATCGCAGCGACGGCCCTTCCTCTTCCTGCTCCTCATCCTCCATATCCTCTCCATCCACCAACGTCACCTCGTGCTTCTTATCCGACTTGAGCTTCAAGTCCGCCTTCTCTTGCGACACCGACAACTGAAACGATCCATGCGTACCAATAGCATTTTGTAATGCTACGAGTGACGAGAGTCAGACGAAAAGTAAGCAAGCAAGTGAGATAGTAAGTACAGTAACCCACGGTGGCGGCCTTGTTCTCCTCGATCATGGTGAAGTCGCTGATGAGGTGGGAGAAGTCCATGACGGGTGCCTTCTTGTCCCTGTCCACCTTGGTCTTCACCCGGCGTCGCGCCATCGACGACGACCCTCCCAAACCGAACTCCTCCTCCATCTCCATCTCAACGAACTCCTGCAACGCATATGTTTCCCAAATCAATCAATAATCAATCAATATGTTTCGTTTTCATACTTTCGGCTTGGTAGTGATATGTATAAGGTGATTGAAACATAAACCGACCGGGAACTGGTATCCGCACGAGTCGCAGAAGAGCTGTCCGTCGAGGTTCGCATTCTCGGTGGAGCTGCACTGCGGACACTGCCGGCCCATATGAAACAACAACAATACGACAAACTAAAGGATAAACAAAATAAACAAACGTGGAAACAAAACGAGCAGCGATTTCGAAAGACACTTTCGCGCCGAGAAAATTGTGCGCATTCGTGCTACACTATACCTAGCACAAAGCGACGTTTTTTTTTGCGAAATTCCCGCGCGTCGTTTATTCAAACTAAAACCTCTCTGTCTGTTTTTTGTTGTTTTCTGTTTGTTGCAAACTATCCTTTTATGAAATTGTTCATTTCACGATGGTGAAATCGGCGTTGGATCCTCCCAGCTCGGACGGTGAGGTGATGTCTGACAGTGGAGAGGAGCGCGGCCCGACTCGCAGCCGCAGCCCTACCGCCACTTCCGCTCCCAAGCAGGACGAGGGTGAGTTTATTGATATGTTTTTATTTTATATCATGTGTGTAGCCTCCCGCCCGCACGCCGTGTTCAACCAGTCGAGCTCGGAAGACGACTCGGAGCGTCACCATCACAAGAAGAAGCATCACAAACACAAGAAGGACAGGAAACACCACGGTACGTTGTTGTGTTATTCTAGTGCTATACATTCAATGTTATGGTTATAATAGTTTGCTTTCAGCCCTTCTATATTTCAGAAACGGAGGAGGACCGATTGCGGCGGAAGCTGATCGAGAAGCGCGAGAAGGAGAAGAAGAGGGACAAGAAGACGGAGAGCGACGACGAGGAGATGTTCACCATACAACCCAAGGACCACGTGAGTTTTTCGTCTATTAATTCTGATTTTCATTATTTATATTATATATATTGATGTTTGAGTTATGATCACTCAATGCGATACCGAATAATTATTGATTATTTATAATGTTTTTCTATTTGTAGAAGTCGCACAAGTCGTCGTCGCAGTCACGGGACGATCGCCGCGAGAAGGACAAACACCCGCGCATACGGTACGACTCGTCAGGTGGGTGTTACGACATGAACTGAAAAAGCATGTATTGCCGATTATTCGAAGATCATGAATCTTATTACATATGTGAAACTTATTTGAATTCATTTTTACGTGTCACACACCATAACTATTCTCACAGCGGTCCTGTTTGCGAAGTGCGTATGCGATTCTGGATAATACCTCAACTTTTGAGAGCGCGGCGATCGCTCAGACCGCGACAGACGCGACAAGGACAGGGAGCGCGACGACAGACGACGAGTGGTGAGTGATGATGTATCTATATTATTTATACAGTGTTTTCCGTTAGTAAAGTACATCCCCCGAGGTATCGGAATTCCATCTTGCAGGATTCTCGTGGTAAGCCGCGCGACATCCGGGACCGCTTGGACCGGCACCCGGAGAGAGAGAGGCGGCGGGACGAGAGGAAGGACGAGCGGCGAGAGAGGAAGAGGAGGTGGGCGGCATTCCATTCAGACGGCATGTGACGAGACGAGACGAGCAATTAATTACTTTCTCATTCGCTCATTCGCATTCTATTTTTTTATGTGTGTGTTGGTGTTGAACAAGGTTCAAACAATGTGGCATTGTCGCCTGTATCATAGCGTTATTTTGAATCAATTATGAAACCTATTTCTCCATGTTCCCCGTCTTGCAGCAGCCGCACGCGTTCCCGTTCGCCTCGCGACGCGAAGCGCCCCGCGCCCTCTTCCGCCTCCTCCACCTCCTCCAACCGACCCAAGAAGGACAGCGACAGAGACAGGGAGCCCAAGAAGGAGGGTGTGTGGTCGATTTTATCGCTCGTCATTATTCCGGATGCAGATTGTTGTATTATGTTCCGCTGTCATTTTCACGGGGATGTGTTGCGTATTTTTTGTCATGTGCAAGAAGAAGAAAACGAAATGAACAACTTGTTTCAAATTTCCAAATTTCAATATCTAAAAAAAGTTGTAATGTCTTTCTTTGCAGTGGAATCGAAGCTGGCTCTTCTGGATGTGGAAGAGGGTGAGGAGAGGGAGGGGAAGTCGCCCAAGGAAGAGCCGATGGACACGATGGAACAGCTGGACGTCGACCAGGCGCTGTCGGATATTGACGAGGGTGGGTGGAGAGAGAGGGAGAGAGAGGGAGGGAGAGAGAGAGAGTAGAGAGGGATGGAGGAGAGAGAGGGAGCGAGCGAGAGAGAAAGAGGGAGGAGGCTGTGTGAGTGAGATATGTCCTGCAGAGTCGAAGCCTCGTCCGGACCAGCAGCCGAAGAAGTACAGTAAGTTCGAGAGCAGCCCAGAGGGTGAGGGCGAGCCAGACGACGAGCCACTGTCGCCCATCATTGGAGACTCGCCCGTGCACTCGGACTATGGTGGGATGGGTATTGGGGTCAGTGTAGTGTATTTAATTTAGTACTGAGCTATTAATATTTTATGTTTCGGAAAAGGATTTGGAATTGATGGCCAACTCTACCATCAAGTTTGTTTGGGTGTGACGTATTTGGTCCAAATCAAATAATTGCCCGATTTCAATGGGTTTTACTGATTTGTGATTTGTGTCAACCGATGCGCATCTCAAATTATCGCAATGTTCAGATACTATATTTATTATTTGCATTGTAGCGTATTTTCGCAGTTTCGTAAATAGTACATTGATCATTTGCAGTCAGTCAGTCGTGTCAGTCAATATAGCATTGCCTTGCAGGCTCTGACATTGACGATGCGCCGCACCCCCTGGCAGGTCGCGTGGACGTGGACCTAGCAGCGGAGATAGCTGAGGAAGAGGGGCCGGTGGAGGAAGAGGAGGAGGATCTCACCAATGTGCCCTATGAAGAGCTGACCGACGAGCAGAAGGGACGGGTGCGTGCAAGATGCTGTTTAAGAATTCACCGAATTGTAATTACTTGGTTTGCGTCAATGTTTGTTATTATGAGAAACGTATTGTCTGTGGCATGGTGCAATCATCTGTTTTGATTCGAATTTCTATTTCAGCTCTCGCCGGACACGCTGGGCCGCAAGTCGACGGCGCACCAGAAGAAGCTCATCGCCCAGCTGCCTGTGTACTTCCCCGGACTGAGTGGATGCAGGTGGGTGAGGGAGAGAGAGAGGAGGGAGATAGTGGGAGAGAGGAGGGAGTGAGGGAGGGTGAGCGAGACAGAGGGGGAGGATGAGAGAGAGGAGGTTGGAGCGTAGGAGAGAAGGAGAGGGAAGGGAGAGAGAAGAGAGAGGGGGAGAGAGACAGAGAGAGAACGAGATATTGCAGGACGGTGAACGAGTACGACTGCATGAACCGCATTGAGGAGGGCACATTCGGCGTCGTCTACAGAGCCAAGGAGAAGAAGACGGGTGAGCGGGGGTGGGGGTTCTGAGTTTGAGAAGTTTTTGAGAGGACTGGTTTCCGTACAACCGTACAGAGTATGTTTCATGCTTTTGCAATATTGTTTTTTGATAGTAGACAAGTAATATTACGTTGCTTTTCTTTCGATTTCTCTTAAATGTTATCAACTAAAATTGCAACTGACAAATGTCGCTTAATTTGTCTATGAATTGGGAATAGGTTTCATGGGTTCGTTATACTGCATTTTGATCATGGAAATCTAATAATGTGCTCTTTTAAATTTCATCACGGAAACTAAAATATTCAGATGACGTGTACGCGCTGAAGCGTCTAAAGATGGAGAAGGAGAAGGACGGCTTCCCGATCACCTCGCTGCGGGAGGTGAACATGCTCCTCAAGTGCGCCGGACACAGGAACATTGTCAACGTGGGTCGTCTGTTTAACCTCTCTCAGTCGAGAACGCATTTTCTGGTTCGTGAAGGCCAGCAATGCACTATGCACATATATAGTGTTTTTATTACCATATTTTCTAATTAAAACATTTTTGACGACAGGAACAGAACAGCTGCAGCATTGCATTCTGACGTCTCTCATTCAGGTTCGCGAGATTGTGGTGGGGTCTTCGATGGACAAGATCTTTCTGGTGATGGAGTACGTGGAACACGACATGAAGAGCCTCATGGACATGATCAAGCAGCGGGGGAAGAAGTTCACCACCGGTGGGTGGGGTATACGGTATCGCGGGGCGCATTTGTTTCAGATAGGTAGTGCAGAGATCAGGTTATTGTAGTCTGAAAGAGAGGGGGAATATTATTTTTAGACAAGAAAAGAGCCCAGGATTATAAAACATGTGTATTAGGCAATACACACCATGTCTGCAACATATTTGTCGAGTGTCACTGTGTGAGTGGATTGCAGGGCAGCAGAAGACGCTGCTGCTGCAGCTGCTGCGCGGGATGCAGTACATGCACGACAAATGGATCCTGCACAGGGACCTCAAGACCAGCAACCTCCTGCTCAGCCACGAGGGAGTGCTCAAGGTGGGTGGATGTGGGTGGGCGAGTGGCGAAAGATCCTGGAATAGAGAGAGTAGTAGTATTGCAGTATTGAGAGGAGTGATAATTAGGATAGGTTGACTAAGACAAAACATGCGGCGAGGGAGTGTTCAAAGTGCGGGTGGTTCGTGAATCGTGAGTGACAAGAGAGAAAACACATTCGAAAGGGAGAAGCGAAGCAGCCTGCTCAGCTATGAGCTACGTGTACGGGTGGGCGTGGCGATAGATCCTGGAGTATTAGGGAGTATGTAGGAATCGTGGTAGTGGAATAGTGATGCAGGAAAGGAGTGTTCGAGTTATCGTGAACATTGCACTGCACTAATTAGAAATTGTGACAGGTGAGGGTGAAGCTCAGAACACATTCAAATTAGGGGCGGCGCGCAGCGGCGCCCGTTTGTTTTGAGCTGTGACGCGCGCAACACGCCACTCCCAAGGCACACACGATTTCTCTATTCTAATACAATATACTTAATTAGTGTGCGTTATTTGTTAGAATATCACTTTGTAAGACCTATGAGTATGATTCGTGAAACCAATATCGGTTGCGGCATCCAAAAACCGCCCTCTCTTGCTCTCTCCCGCTTTGCCACTAAACGTGTTTACGACGGCGGCGGCGGCGGCGGCGACGACGGTGTGCATCACGTAAGCTCCGCCCACTGCACTTTGCGCTCATTGGTCGCTCGGCTCTCTTGCGTGCGCACTCTGATTGGCTGAGCGCATGCCCCGCCCTTCGTTCACCCACTCTCGTGTCGGCTCGCCGTCCAGGCCACCGCCCCAGTTTTGGCGCGAAAACTGTGGGGGGAGGGGAGTGTGCGGAGCGGAGTGAGTGGGTAAGAGAGAGAGACGCGAAATAGCGCGTGTCAATGAGAGACTGGCATTGGCAGGCGCACGAGCGATTCGACAAAGCAGTGCGTTTCCATATTCAGGATACGTTTTCTAAAGTTTCGAATATGTATACATAACATGTTCGGCACATCAACCTGAAAAACAATTTCTTCGAAATTTGAGAAAAGGACATCCATTCTCTTTCGAAAAGTACACGAGTAAAGAGGAGTGGTTTGTTTTGATCTAATTCAACAAAAGCACATGCATAAAATCTCTTCGCAGCTGACTAAAATTTCAAAACAAACCTGCTCTTTCTGATCGATGAAAAATATAGTATGCACTATAATCGTGTCATACATTTTGTTGCAAGTTACTTGTTGGGATTAACAGTATCCTGAATACCTGAACTCAACATGCTAACAAGAAAACAATTAGAGTTTTAAAACATCGTTCGAAAGAGCAGGTTTGTTTTGAAATTTTAGTCAGCTGCGAAGAGATTTTATGCATGTGCTTTTGTTGAATTAGATCAAAACAAACCACTCCTCTTTACTCGTGTACTTTTCGAAAGAGAATGTTGATGTTAGCGGTGCTTTTCGACATTCAGCGTTTGATGGTAACATATATTTCATGCGAAATTTCTTTGAACACACTCAGTAATCATTGACTGTATCTCAATTCCACTTCTTTGCAGATCGCGGATTTCGGTCTGGCTCGCGAGTACGGCTCCCCTCTGAAGCCATACACGAGTGTGGTGGTGACACTGTGGTACAGGGCGCCCGAGCTGCTCCTTGGAGTCAAGGTGGGTGGGGAGTTGTTGACAAAGGTTGTATGGTGACCATAATGGTTTATACGAAAATACGTTTCACACGCGAACACGCGATTGATTATTGCACAGGAGAAATGGATAATAATGTATCGTTCTTGCCATGAGCTTGATTCCCGATTTGCAATGATATACTGTATCCCCCACCGTGTCACTTGCAGAAGTACTCTACGGCGGTGGACATGTGGTCTATCGGGTGTATCATGGCCGAGTTCATTCTGCTCAAGCCGCTGTTCCCCGGAAAGGGCGAGTTCGACCAGGTCAACAAGATATTCCTCGTGAGTGCCATCTTTTTCATCCAACCATTTCATATGTCTCTAGTCTATAAGAATTTTTGAATATTTCATCAGATGATTTTGTAACATTGGGAAAAATGTGTTTCGTAGTATATATTAGAAATGGTTTACTTGGCAATTTTTAATGAACCGTGTGAGTTGACAATTCCTTTCGTGAATACACAGTATTGTTGTTGTGTGGCAGGAGCTGGGCACGCCGCACAACGACATCTGGCCGGGATACACGGAGCTGCCCGGCCCGAAGCAGTTCACCTTCCAGCAACACAAGTGAGGGGGGCAGGTATAGACAGGGGGGAGGTCCTTGGGAAGGCTATAGATCTAGACATGCCTGTTCGTTTAGGAGTGGATTGGTTGTTGTGTGTTTTTATTGGCTCCACTGAGTATGTGGGCTAGATTCACACCGTCTTTGCAGGTTCATGCAGCTGCGGAAGCACTTCCCAGCGGAGGTGCTCAATGAGCCCGGCTTTGGACTGCTCAAGAAGTGGGTTCTCTTCCCCCCCCCCTCTCATGATAGAGTTTTGACTACAGTCTTGCATCCATGCGTTGCAGGTTCCTCACGTATGACCCTGAGCGTCGTGTGTCAGCTGCGGATGCGTTGGAGGACTCTTGGTTCACCACCCCTCCTAACCCCACTCCCGAGCATCTCTTCCCCACGTGGCCGGCAAAGTCCGAGCTCAGCAAGCAGGCGCCGGTGAGTCGAATGAAAACTGGATGTTTTATGTTTCTGTTCACTACCATATTCACTCATGTTTGCTCTTGTCTAATCGTGTTGAGCTGTTGAACACTACACTATATGTAAATGAACGTGGGTAGGAAGTAGCAGGAATGTGATGTGTTGTGTTAGTTTTGACCAGTTCAATGACCCGGATTAGCTGCCCCTTGGCGCACTATCTCGCATAGTAGGCAATGTTCTTTCCAGGCTCGCCCGCAGGCGGAGCGTGCTGCCCCGGCTCGCCCCGCCCCGAACCTCGACCCCGCCTCTGCGCAGCTCCTCAATCAACTCAACGTCAAGCCCCACCAACACCAGGGAGGATTCAACTTGCGCTTCTGAGATGGACAGAGCGCCCCTTGTAGACTGTTTCTTTCGACTCCGGTTTCCGTCATTGATCTTTCTTATCCTCTATTGTTATTGTTGGCGCGATCATATTTGTACATTGAGAAATGTGGTGAGAGAAAAATATTGGTTTTCGTTTGATTGGTTATTTTGTGAAAATGGTAATTAACGTATTTTGTGTCAGATAAATTTTTAAAATACAAGTATTGTGCTTGGTTTTCCAATTTTCAAAACTATTGGAAATTATGCGTTCTAGGCATTGTCTAGACGCTGTGCCTGATTCGAGAGTAGGGCCGATCCTTCGGGATGTTCTCTGAACAAATACCGTTTGTTTACCAAGCATAATACGGAAACGGCAATCGCTACGTGCACTGTGTGGTGGATGGGTGAGTGGATTTTTGATGATCGTCACTTGTCGCAGAATCGCGTCGACCTTCGTCTTGTGGTGCGTGAATGCTCGCATGAATGTTTTGGAACGCCCGCGAATCATCCAATCATCCAGTTCATGTTGTGTGAGTCGCTATAGTGTCTCTTTGCGAATGCAAGTGAAAATACTCAAATGCAGACATAGTGTTTGCCTCATCAGAAACACTCGAGTCGTAGGTCGTACAGGGAACAGGGTACAGAATATGAACTGAAATTGGCAGACAGATTTACTGCAAACCAATCTTCATTTGACCTTGTTCGAATCTGATATTTTCTAAAGGCAATTTGAAATTAAAAATGCTGCAAATCTTACCAACATTTCAAACTGTTCCGTCCATGAAATACAAATGACGCCTCTGATCAGAAACGTTTCAGACACGTTCAATGTGATCTACTCGTCCATCCATTCCACACTCAATCTGGACGACAACAAGGAAGAGCGACGTGGCATCGATTGTCGACTGGCTAGTGGCTAGTCTACGCAATCGCGCGCATCAACCAAAACGAAGACGACATTGTCTTCCTTCAAAATGTTGGTGGATTTTCTAGACAGGTGAATCCGAGAGTACAACAGGAACCCCGACAAGGTGCGCCGCAATGTATGAAGTCGGCGGTCGGTATAGGAGTGGCGACGTTATTTCATCTGGCCGACAAGGTGGAGGAGTCTTGCTACAAATCTTGCTAAACTGCAATTGAACGTCAAACACGGATTAGCAACGGATCAACCAATCGACGTGCTCTTGCAGCAGGAAAGCTCTTAGACCCTCAACATCCGCATGACTAAGAAGAAGTTATGGTCTCCTGGATAGTAGAAATGCAGATGTAGAACTCGATTCGATAAACGTTTGACGTGTAGCAATCATGCAATCGATAGAAGGCGACTAGCGCTCCGGCGCGCTGTCGCGCGCCTACGCACTAGGTATACGAAAAAGAAAATAGAAGAATAGTTCGTTTTGCATGTTTGATAGTTGATTGCTCTCCAATGACTCTTGCGAAGTAACATATACTCTGCGCCAGATCGATAGTTTTCGATCTACCTCGCTTGCAGTTCGAAATACGGTGCCATAACCGTCTGTCTCTCTTGTTTTGCGCACTATTGCCAAGAGCTGACTCTCCGTCTCCCTCTGATCTACCCCACCGCGCGCAACTTATTGCGAGCATAGAACTATACACGCAAGGGTTGTAGTTGAAGTGTTCAAGTTCTTCGTATTTTGTATATGTAGCTTAATTTTTTGTCTTTTCTAACTATCTCTCCTACTTCTTTTTCACCTATTTTATGTTTCACAGATGTACACCGCCCCATCTCTTTATCCTTTACACTGTTCTGTCTACTTTCCATCCTATCTCCCTCCTCCTTCCCCCCGCCTCTCTCTCTCTCTCTCTCTCTCTCTCTCTCTCTTTCTCTCTTTCTCTCTTTCTCTCTTTCTCTCTCTCTTTCCCCTCAACACAGTTCTA
The DNA here is from genome assembly GCA_963966185.1 of Rhabditoides inermis. NCBI lineage: Eukaryota > Metazoa > Nematoda > Chromadorea > Rhabditida > Rhabditidae > Rhabditoides > Rhabditoides inermis. The sequence goes on along the minus strand of CAWZYM010000285.1, from coordinate 681,395 downwards.
CTCTCCCCTATCTCTCCTCTCTCTCTTCTCCCTCTACCACTGTCTCCCTATCTCTTTCTCTCTTTCTCTTTCTCTCTCAGTATTATGTTCTCTAGAAACGGTATTATATTCTCTATTGTCTACTCTACTGTCAACTTTCTAGAGACAATACTAATACTACATATGCTCTTGTTTGTCTACTGCATCTTTTTCTTTCAATGTGACAAAAACTTTCTAGAGACATTACTATGTTTTCTTCTGTCTACTTCCACCTTTCGTCACCTCTTCCACTCTTACTTTCACATCTGCAGTAATCACTATCACTGCGACTTTCGAAAGACAGTTATGTCTACTCTCCCTTCTCTCTCCTCTTTTCTCTCTCCTACCTTCTCTCTCTCTCCCCCATCTTTCTCTCTCTTGTCTATTCTCACGTCTCCGCGTCGGTGACAACAATTTTCTAGAGACAGTACTATGGCACCTTCTATCTACTCTTCTACTCTCACGTCTGCAGCAGTCACTGCGACTATGGAGAGACAGTTATGCCTATTCTCCCTCCTTTCTCCTCCTCCTCCTCCTCCTCCTCCTCCTCCTCCTCTCTCTTTCTCTCTCTCTCTCTCTCTCTCTCTCTCTCTCTCTCTCTTGTCCAATCTCAAGTCTTCGCAGCGGTGACAACAACATTCTAGAAAAAGTACTATGTTACCTTTTGTCTACTCTTCTACTCTCACATCTGAAGTAGTCACTGCGACTTCGAGAGACAGTTATGAAGTCATGTATAAACTTTTTAAACAGAAAGTACTAATCTCTTATCTACTGTCTTCTTTCCCTACTGTCTACTCTCTCACGTTCTGAAAATATAATTTGATCGCCTGTGCTTGCCAAATGACTCGATTCTCACCTCACCTCACTTCCACTCGACACTCTACTGCATCGAAAAGCGGAATTTCAGGCTGAATATGTACAAGAGTACAGGTAATAAACTCAAAACTTACTTTCAACTGAAAAAAATATACAGTACATAGTTCTATATTACGTCTACAATGACTTCGAGAAAAGAAGCCGGCTTGCGCGCCCTAACACGTTGTGCGCACGTGTGAAGGAGTTTGAAACAGTTTGAGGTTGATTTGATCGTTAGAAAACACTATATATTGACGTCTAGAAACATTTTACTTAACTTTCAACCTTCAACGTTTCGTTTTGTCAAAGTTAATCGTTGAAGATAAAAATTTTGTTTTTTTCCACTGACTCAATTCATTCTTGTTATATTTAGACATATTCCTATCAAAAAAAGACACAACTGAGTGGATATGGGTCAGTGATTGCGAATGCCAACTATTCGATATCGATCGGTTGACCTGGCGGCTGGTAGCGAGCAATCCGGTGGGCGCGACCCACCCCAGCAAGTAACGCGCGCTCAGAAAATGTCTAATACTGTATGAAGACAAAGTCCGATCGATCTGAAACTTTGACAGAAGGGCTTTTTTGCCCATAAAAGCTTAAGTTTACAAATTGGACCCTCTATCTCGTCTGTACGAAAAGTCGATCATATTCGCCATATTTGGTGACTTTTCAAAAAGGGAAACCAGTTTCTATAATCTATTATACGTAATCTTTTTTCTGTTCAATTTTTAGAGAAATCTAAGATCATGAATTTTGGGTGCATTTTGGGTACATTCGCTTATTTGGGCATGAAGATGAGGTCACAGGCAGCTGGTATCGCGGCTATCGACTTTTTCTGGGTCGATTCACCTACTCTCCAAATTTGGTTCTAATTGAAGTATTTTGAAATTTTTCTCCATAGTTAAGAGATTAGGTGATAACTATGATTAGGAGATCGCTATTGACGAGATATTTGGAATTTTGCGTACTGGGGTTTTGAAGAAACTTTTTAGAAGAAGTGAAGTGATAATACTGATTTTGAAGAAAGATAACCTTCCGGAAAGAAGGACAGACAGACACCATAGTAAATATTAGTATGCAAGGGGGACTAGCGCGCTTCGCGCGCTAGAAATATAAGTATAAAATAGAGGAGAAAATTATCTATCGATTGATATATAGATTGACTTGATATGTGCTCTGGAAGTGCTATTAGGAGCTGTGCTAGAAGTGCTGTTGTCAGAGCCTTCCCAAAAAGAGTGATCTTTGTTGTATTTCCTTAATTTCAAATTACAGTATTATCAAATGTTTGAACAGTGTCACAGTCTAACAGTAGCTGGTTGATAATTTTCGCTTCTCGACTGATATTATCTTACCTATGCTCATAGAAGGCGCTCCGAGATGCAGCCGAAGACTATCGGTATATGAGTGATAACTATGTCATAACTAAACTACACTTTCCGTTTCTCCGCTTCTCTCTCTCTCTCTCTCTCTCTCTCTCTCTGTCTCTCTCTGTCTCTGTCTCTCTCTCTCTTTGCTCTAGAAGGCGCTCCGGCACGCTACCGCGTACCTCCGCGGTCAAAGCCTATCAGTAGATCAAAAATAATAATATATTGATCACTGATACTGTTTAGCATTTTCTCCGACTCTCTGATATTTCACTCTCTCGTACGCACATAGGAGGCGCTCCGGCACGCTCCGCGCGCCTCCGCGTTAAAACTCTATCAGTAGATCAGTAATTATAATAATACATTGATCACTGATACAGATATGCATTTTCTTATACTCTCTGATATTTCACTTTCTCGTCATAAATTCTCTACTCTCGCCTACGATCATAGATAGCCGCTCCGCGCGCCTCCGCGGTCAAAATCTATCAGTAGCTGGTTGACAATGATTAGTTATCACGGATCTAATATTATATAATATCTACTCTCGCCTTTGATCACAGACAGCCGCTCCGCGCGCCTCAGCGGTCAAATTCTATCAGTAGCTGGTTGACAATGATTAGTTATCACGGATCTAATATTATAAAATCTCTACTCTCGCCTTTGATCACAGACAGCCGCTCCGCGCGCCTCAGCGGTCAAATTCTATCAGTAGCTGGTTGACAATGATTAGTTATCACGGATCTAATATTATAAAATATCTACTCTCGCCTTTGATCACAGACAGCCGCTCCGCGCGCCTCAGCGGTCAAATTCTATCAGTAGCTGGTTGACAATGATTAGTTATCACGGATCTAATATTATAAAATCTCTACTCCCGCCTTTGATCACAGACAGCCGCTCCGCGCGCCTCAGCGGTCAAACTCTATCAGTAGCTGATTGACAATGATTAGTTATCACGGATCTAATATTATAAAATCTCTACTCTCGCCTTCGATCACAGACAGCCGCTTCGCGCGCCTCAGCGGTCAAACTCTATCAGTAGCTGGTTGACAATGATTAGTGATCACGGATCTAATATTATAAAATCTCTACTCTCGCCTTCGATCACAGACAGCCGCTCCGCGCGCCTCAGCGGTCAAACTCTATCAGTAGCTGGTTGACAATGATTAGTGATCACGGATCTAATATTATAAAATCTCTACTCTCGCCTTCGATCACAGACAGCCGCTCCGCGCGCCTCAGCGGTCAAACTCTATCAGTAGCTGGTTGACAATGATTAGTTATCATGGATCTAATATTATAAAATCTCTACTCTCGCCTTCGATCACAGACAGCCGCTCCGCGCGCCTCAGCGGTCAAACTCTATCAGTAGCTGGTTGACAATGATTAGTTATCACGGATATAATATTATAAAATATCTACTCTCTCCTACGATCATAGACAGCCGCTCCGCGCGCCTCCGCGGTCAAATTCTATCAGTAGATCAGTAATAATAAGAATAAATTGATCACTGCTACTGATATGCATTTTCTCCGACTCTCTGATCGTTCACATTCTCGTATGCACATAGAAAGCGCTCCGGCACGCTCCGCGCGCCTTCGCGGTCAAAGTATATCAGTATATCAGTAATAATAAGAATATATTGATCACTGCTACTGATATGAATTTTCTCCGAATTTCTGATCGTTCATTTTCTCGTATGCACATAGAAAGCGCTCCGGCTTGCTTCGCGCGCCTCCGCGGTTAAAGCCGATCAGTAGATCAGTAATTATAATAACATATTGATCACTGCTACTGATATGCATTCTCTCCTACTCTCTGATCTTTCACTCTCTCGTATGCACATAGAAAGCGCTCCGGCACGCTTCGCGCGCCTCCGCGGTCAAAGCCGATCAGTAGATCAGTAATTATAATAAAACATTTATCACTGATACTGATATGCATTATCTCCGACTCTCTGATTTTTTATTCTTTCGTATGCACATAGAAAGCGCTCCGGGACACTCCGCGGTCAAAGCCGATCAGTAGATCAGTAATTATAATAATACATTGATCACTGATACTGATATGCATTTTCTCTGACTCTCTGATTTTTTACTCTTTCGTATGCACATAGAAGGCGCTCCGGCACGCTTCGCGCGCCTCCGCGGTCAAAGCCGATCTGTAGAACAGTAATTATAATAATACATTGATCACTGATACTGATATGCATTTTTCCGACTCTCTGATCTTTTACCTATCGTGTGCACATAGAAGGCGCTCCGGCACGCTTCGCGCGCTTCCGCAGTCAAAGCCGATCAGTAGATGAGTATTTATAATAATATACTAATCACTGATACTGATATGCCTTCTCTCCTACTCTCTGATCTTTTACTCTCTCGTACGCACATAAAAAGCGCTCCGGCACGCTTCGCGCGCCTTCGCGGTCAAAGCCGATCAGTAGATCAGTAATTATAATAATATATTGATCACTGATACTGATATGCATTTTTTCCGACTCTCTGATCTTTTACTCTTTCGTGTGCACATAGAAGGCGCTCCGGCACGCTTCGCGCGCCTCCGCGGTCAAAGCCGATCAGTAGATCAGTAATTATAATAATATACTAATGTATTGATACTGATATGCCTTCTCTCCTACTCTCTGATCTTTTACTCTCTCGTACGCACATAAAAAGCGCTCCGGCACGCTTCGCGCGCCATCGCGGTCAAAGCCGATCAGTAGATCAGTAATTATAATAAAACATTGATCACTGATACTGATATGCATTATCTCCGACTGTCTGATTTTTTATTCTTTCGTATGCACATAGAAAGCGCTCCGGGACACTCCGCGGTCAAAGCCGATCAGTAGATCAGTAATTATAATAATACATTGATCACTGATACTGATATGCATTTTCTCTGACTCTCTGATTTTTTACTCTTTCGTATGCACATAGAAGGCGCTCCGGCACGCTTCGCGCGCCTCCGCGGTCAAAGCCGATCTGTAGAACAGTAATTATAATAATACATTGATCACTGATACTGATATGCATTTTTCCGACTCTCTGATCTTTTACCTATCGTGTGCACATAGAAGGCGCTCCGGCACGCTTCGCGCGCTTCCGCGGTCAAAGCCGATCAGTAGATGAGTATTTATAATAATATACTAATCACTGATACTGATATGCCTTCTCTCCTACTCTCTGATCTTTTACTCTCTCGTACGCACATAAAAAGCGCTCCGGCACGCTTCGCGCGCCTTCGCGGTCAAAGCCGATCAGTAGATCAGTAATTATAATAATATATTGATCACTGATACTGATATGCATTTTTTCCGACTCTCTGATCTTTTACTCTTTCGTGTGCACATAGAAGGCGCTCCGGCACGCTTCGCGCGCCTCCGCGGTCAAAGCCGATCAGTAGATCAGTAATTATAATAATATACTAATGTATTGATACTGAAATGCCTTCTCTCCTACTCTCTGATCTTTTACTCTCTCGTACGCACATAAAAAGCGCTCCGGCACGCTTCGCGCGCCATCGCGGTCAAAGCCGATCAGTAGATCAGTAATTATAATAAAACATTGATCACTGATACTGATATGCATTATCTCCGACTCTCTGATTTTTTACTCTTTCGTATGCACATAGAAAGCGCTCCGGGACACTCCGCGGTCAAAGCCGATCAGTAGATCAGTAATTATAATAATACATTGATCACTGATACTGATATGCATTATCTCCGACTCTCTGATTTTTTACTTATTCGTATGCACATAGAAAGCGCTCCGGGACACTCCGCGGTCAAAGCCGATCAGTAGATCAGTAATTATAATAATACATTGATCACTGATACTGATATGCATTATCTCCGACTCTCTGATTTTTTACTTATTCGTATGCACATAGAAAGCGCTCCGGGACACGCTCCGGCACGCTTCGCGCGCCTCCGCGGTCAAAGCCGATCAGTATATCAGTAATTATAATAATACATTGATCACTGATACTGATATGCATTATCTCCGACTCTCTGATTTTTTACTTATTCGTATGCACATAGAAAGCGCTCCGGGACACGCTCCGGCACGCTTCGCGCGCCTCCGCGGTCAAAGCCGATCAGTATATCAGTAATTATAATAATACATTGATCACTGATACTGATATGCATTATCTCCGACTCTCTGATTTTTTACTTATTCGTATGCACATAGAAAGCGCTCCGGGACACTCCGCGGTCAAAGCCGATCAGTAGATCAGTAATTATAATAATACATTGATCACTGCTACTGATATGCATTTTCTCCGACTCTCTGATCGTTCACTTTCTCGTATGCACATAGAAAGCGCTCCGGCACGCTTCGCGCGCTTCCGCGGTCAAAGCCGATCAGTAGATCAGTAATTATAATAATATATTGATCACTGATACTGATATGCATTTTTTCCGACTCTCTGATCTTTTACTCTTTCGTGTGCACATAGAAGGCGCTCCGGCACGCTTCGCGCGCCTCCGCGGTCAAAGCCGATCAGTAGATCAGTAATTATAATAATATACTAATGTATTGATACTGATATGCCTTCTCTCCTACTCTCTGATCTTTTACTCTCTCGTACGCACATAAAAAGCGCTCCGGCACGCTTCGCGCGCCATCGCGGTCAAAGCCGATCAGTAGATCAGTAATTATAATAAAACATTGATCACTGATACTGATATGCATTATCTCCGACTGTCTGATTTTTTATTCTTTCGTATGCACATAGAAAGCGCTCCGGGACACTCCGCGGTCAAAGCCGATCAGTAGATCAGTAATTATAATAATACATTGATCACTGATACTGATATGCATTTTCTCTGACTCTCTGATTTTTTACTCTTTCGTATGCACATAGAAGGCGCTCCGGCACGCTTCGCGCGCCTCCGCGGTCAAAGCCGATCTGTAGAACAGTAATTATAATAATACATTGATCACTGATACTGATATGCATTTTTCCGACTCTCTGATCTTTTACCTATCGTGTGCACATAGAAGGCGCTCCGGCACGCTTCGCGCGCTTCCGCGGTCAAAGCCGATCAGTAGATGAGTATTTATAATAATATACTAATCACTGATACTGATATGCCTTCTCTCCTACTCTCTGATCTTTTACTCTCTCGTACGCACATAAAAAGCGCTCCGGCACGCTTCGCGCGCCTTCGCGGTCAAAGCCGATCAGTAGATCAGTAATTATAATAATATATTGATCACTGATACTGATATGCATTTTTTCCGACTCTCTGATCTTTTACTCTTTCGTGTGCACATAGAAGGCGCTCCGGCACGCTTCGCGCGCCTCCGCGGTCAAAGCCGATCAGTAGATCAGTAATTATAATAATATACTAATGTATTGATACTGAAATGCCTTCTCTCCTACTCTCTGATCTTTTACTCTCTCGTACGCACATAAAAAGCGCTCCGGCACGCTTCGCGCGCCATCGCGGTCAAAGCCGATCAGTAGATCAGTAATTATAATAAAACATTGATCACTGATACTGATATGCATTATCTCCGACTCTCTGATTTTTTACTCTTTCGTATGCACATAGAAAGCGCTCCGGGACACTCCGCGGTCAAAGCCGATCAGTAGATCAGTAATTATAATAATACATTGATCACTGATACTGATATGCATTATCTCCGACTCTCTGATTTTTTACTTATTCGTATGCACATAGAAAGCGCTCCGGGACACTCCGCGGTCAAAGCCGATCAGTAGATCAGTAATTATAATAATACATTGATCACTGATACTGATATGCATTATCTCCGACTCTCTGATTTTTTACTTATTCGTATGCACATAGAAAGCGCTCCGGGACACGCTCCGGCACGCTTCGCGCGCCTCCGCGGTCAAAGCCGATCAGTATATCAGTAATTATAATAATACATTGATCACTGATACTGATATGCATTATCTCCGACTCTCTGATTTTTTACTTATTCGTATGCACATAGAAAGCGCTCCGGGACACGCTCCGGCACGCTTCGCGCGCCTCCGCGGTCAAAGCCGATCAGTATATCAGTAATTATAATAATACATTGATCACTGATACTGATATGCATTATCTCCGACTCTCTGATTTTTTACTTATTCGTATGCACATAGAAAGCGCTCCGGGACACTCCGCGGTCAAAGCCGATCAGTAGATCAGTAATTATAATAATACATTGATCACTGCTACTGATATGCATTTTCTCCGACTCTCTGATCGTTCACTTTCTCGTATGCACATAGAAAGCGCTCCGGCACGCTTCGCGCGCCTCCGCGGTCAAAGCCTTTCAGTAGATCAGTAAAAATAAGAATATATTGATCACTGCTACTGATATGCATTTTCTCCGACTCTCTGATCGTTCATTTTCTCGTATGCACATAGAAAGCGCTCCGGCACGCTTCGCGCGCCTCCGCGGTCAAAGCCGATCAGTATATCAGTAATTATAATAATATAAGGATTAAGAGTGGGTAAGCGTGGGATGTGCAGCTGGTTGACAATTATGATTTAATTTAGATGCAAGTAGACTTTATAGTTATCACTAATCTGAAGGAAGTGCTATTAGGAGCTGTGCTAGAAGTGCTGTTTTCAGCCTTCCAGTAGATGACTGATCTTTTTCATTTCCTTTTTTATTTTCAGTAATTTTAAATAATTAGAACGTGTCACAGTCTATCTGGTTGATAGTATCTTCTTGACTGCTTTCCTACACATGTTATATTTACTATGCTCATAGAAGGCGCTCCGGCACGCTCCGCGGTCATAGCCTATGAGTATTTCACTAATAAAAATAATAATAAAATGATCACTGATACTGATATGCACTTTCTCCTACTCTTTGATATTTTACTCTCTCGTATGCACATAGAGGGCGCTCCGGCACGCTTCGCGCGCCTCCGCGGTCAAAGTCGATCAGTAGATCAGTAATTATGATAATTTATTAATCACTGATACTGATATAGAATCTATTCTACTCTCTGAGTAGCTGGTTGATAATTTTTGATTCTCGCGCTTCGAGATGCAGCCGAAGACTATCGGTATATGAGTGATAAATATGTTATAACTAAACTACACTTTTCGTTTCTCCGCTTCTCTCTCTCTCTCTCGCTCTCTCTCCTTTGCTCTAGAAGGCGCTCCGGCACGCTTCGCGCGCTTCCGCGGTCAAAGCCGATCAGTAGATCAGTAATTATAATAACATTTTTATCACTGCTACTGATATGCGTTTTCTCCTACTCTCTGATATTTTACTCTTTCGTATGCACATGAAGAGCGCTCCGAGATGCAGCCGAAGACAATCGGTATATGAGTGATAACTATGTCATAACTAAACTACACTTTCCGTTTCTCCGCTTCTCTCTCTCTCTCTCTCTCTCTCTCTCTCTCTCTCTCTCTCTCTCTCTTTCTCTCACTCTCTGTCTCTCTGTCTCTTTCTGTCTCTTTCTCTCTCTCCTTTGCTCTAGAAGGCGCTCCGGCACGCTTCGCGCGCCTCCGCGGTCAAAGCCGATCAGTAGATCAGTAATTATAATTATTTATTGATCACTGATACTGATATGCATTTTCTCCTACTCTTTGATAAGTTACTCTCTCGTATGCACATAGAAAGCGCTCCGGCACGCTCCGCGCGCCTCCGCGGTCAAAATCGATTAGTAGATCAGTAATAATAAGACTATATTGATCACTGCTACTGATATGCATTTTCTCCGACTCTCTGATCTTTTACTTTCTCGTATACACATAGAAAGCGCTCCTGCACGCTCCGCCCCCCTCCGCGGTCAAAGTCGATCAGTAGATCAGTAATAATAAGACTATATTGATCACTGCTACTGATATGCATTTTCTCCGACTCTCTGATCTTTTACTTTCTCGTATGCACAAAGAAAGCGCTCCGGCACGCTCCGCGCGCCTCCGCGGTCAAAGTCGATCAGTAGATCAGTAATAATAAGACTATATTGATCACTGCTACTGATATGCATTTTCTCCGACTCTCTGATCTTTTACTTTCTCGTATGCACTTAGAAAGCGCTCCGGCACGCTCCGCGCGCCTCCGCGGTCAAAGTCGATCAGTAGATCAGTAATAATAAGACTATATTGATCACTGCTACTGATATGCATTTTCTCCGACTCTCTGATCTTTTACTTTCTCGTATGCACTTAGAAAGCGCTCCGGCACGCTCCGCGCGCCTCCGCGGTCAAAGTCGATCAGTAGATCAGTAATAATAAGACTATATTGATCACTGCTACTGATATGCATTTTCTCCGACTCTCTGATCTTTTACTTTCTCGTATGCACTTAGATAGCGCTCCGGCACGCTCCGCGCGCCTCCGCGGTCAAAGTCGATCAGTAGATCAGTAATAATAAGACTATATTGATCACTGCTACTGGTATGCATTTTCTCCGACTCTCTGATCTTTTACTTTCTCGTATGCACTTAGCAAGCGCTCCGGCACGCTCCGCGCGCCTCCGCGGTCAAAGTCGATCAGTAGATCAGTAATAATAAGACTATATTGATCACTGCTACTGATATGCATTTTCTCCGACTCTCTGATCTTTTACTTTCTCGTATGCACTTAGATAGCGCTCCGGCACGCTCCGCGCGCCTCCGCGGTCAAAGTCGATCAGTAGATCAGTAATAATAAGACTATATTGATCACTGCTACTGATATGCATTTTCTCTAACTCTTTTATCTTTCACTCTCTCGTATGCACATAGAAAGCGCTCCGGCACGCTCCGCGCGCCTCCGCGGTCAAAGTCGATCAGTAGATCAGTAATATATAATAAAACATTGATCACTGCTACTGATATGCGTTTTCTCCATTTCTCTTATCTTTTACTTTCTCGTATGCACATAGAAAGCGCTCCGGCACGCTTCGCGCGCCTCCGCCGTCAAAACCGATCAGTATATCAGTAATTATAATAATATACTGATCACTGATACTGATATGCCTTCTCTCCTACTCTCTGATCTTTTACTCTCTCGTATGCACTCAGAATGCGTTCCGGCACACTCCGCTCCGCGGTAAAAGCCTATCAGTAGCTGGTTGACAATTTTTATTTATTAGAGATACAAATATAATTTATAGTTATCACTGGTCTCATATTATAAAATCGAGAGAGAGAAAGAGAGAGAGAGAGAGAGAGAGAGAGAGAGAGAGAGAGAGAGAGAGAGAGAGAGACAGAGAGAGAGAGAGACGAAAGAAATAGCGAGAGAGAGAGAGAGAGAGAAAGACGAGAGAGAGAGAGAGATATAAGAAAGAGAGAGAGAGAGAGAAAGAGAGAGAGACGAAAAAAGAGGGATGAGAAAAAGAGAGGGATGAGAAAAGAAGGTTACATAGTATTTCGCCTCGCCTCACTTCCTGATTGAATATAGAATGTCGTTAGTGCATACAGTTATATTTGTATTGTATTTGCTCAGAATATAGACTTTGCACAGTTTGTGGAGTGTGGTGAGCTGTTTCGTAGTGCATGGTGCTGTTCTCGCTCATTTGCACAATTTACTGTTTCTTTCTCTAACAGCAGACAGACTGGCAGCTGGCGCACTCTCACCTCGCCACACTCTCTCGTCGCGGGGCAATAAAACGACGTCGATTAGAGGAATTTAATTGATAGCGAGCGTCAGAGGTCACAAAAAGATGCAAATTTTGGTAGAAGTGTAGTGGCCACCTATTTGCATGTTGTAGTAAAGGGAGACCTTACACGGTTGCCTAGTTTTCTTGAACAGCCCGCGACAACTGCTTGGTGTCGCCTCGCCTCGACTAAATCACTTCGTGAAAGGAAACCAGGAGGATTTATAAAAAGATTACGGGCAGATTTGTAGGTGAGGGAGTGTAGAGGAGTGACGTCGAAACCGTTTTTCGATAGCTGAAGTCTGCGATTCGCAGTACTCGTTCTTGTAAGGTCTACTCGCCGCACCCGATTCGTCAGTGACCCGTCTCTTCATCTGACACACTATCTCGCTGCTTTTCTGTCTGACTCTCTCGGATTACGCGCTATTTCGTCGGACTTTCTGGAGCTTATAGCTCCGCGGATATGAGAGATAAAGATCTGAAAATTGGAATCCTGCATCTCGGGACCGAGACCATCGGATCGATGTCACGTTTGGCTAGATAGGAGTAGTGGGTGGCGCGGTAGAGCGATGGACGTACGGAAACCATAGGGCATTTTACACACACAGGCAACTAGCGCGCTTCGCGCGCTAGAAATATAGGTAGAAAATAGAGGAGAAAATTATCTATCGATTAATATATAGATTGACTTGATATGTGCTCTGGTAGTGCTATTAGGAGCTGTGCTAGAAGTGCTGTTGTCAGAGCCTTCTAAAGAGTGATCTTTATTGTATTTCCTTAATTTTGAATTACAGTATTATCAAATGTTTGAACAGTGTCAATGTCTAACAGTAGCTAGTTGATTTTTTTCGATTCTCGACTGATGTTATCTTACCTAGGCTCAGAGAAGGCGCTCCGAGATGCAGCCGAAGACTATCGGTATATGAGTGATAACTACGTCATAACTAAACTACACTTTCTGTTTCTCCGCTTCTCTCTTTCTCTCTCTCTCTCTCTCTCTCTCTCTCTCTGTCTCTCTGTCTCTCTCTGTCTCTCTCTCTCTCTCTCTCTCTCTCTCTCTCTCTCTCTCTCTCTTTGCTCTAGAAGGCGCTCCGGCACGCTACCGCGTGCCTTCGCGGTCAAAGCCTATAAGTAGATCAAAATAATAATATATTGATCACTGATACTGTTTTGCATTTTCTCCGACTCTCTGATATTTCACTCTCTCGTATGCACATATGAGGCGCTCCGGCACGCTTCGCGCGCCTCCGCGTTAAAACTCTATCAGTAGATCAGTAGTAATAAGAATATATTGATCACTGTTACTGATATGCATTCTCTCCGACTCTCTGATATTTTACTCTCTCGAATGCACAAAGGAGGCGCTCCGGCACGCTCCGCGCGCCTCCGCGTTAAAACTCTATCAGTAAATCAGTAATTATAATAATACATTGATCACTGGTACTGATATGCATTCTCTCCTACTCTCTGATCTTTCACTTTCTCGTCATAAAATAACTACTCTACGATCATAGATAGCCGCTCCGCGCGCCTCCGCGGTCAAATTCTATCAGTAGCTGGTTGACAATGATTAGTTATCACGGATCTAATATTATAAAATCTCTACTCTCGCCTATGATCATAGACAGCCGCTCCGCGCGCCTCCGCGGTCAAAGTATATCAGTAGATCAGTAATAATAAGAATATATTGATCACTGTCACTGATATGAATTCTCTCCTACTCTCTGATATTTCACTATCTCGTATGCACATAGAAAGCGCTCCGGCACGCTTCGCGCGCCTCCGCGGTCAAAGTCGATCAGCATATCAGTAATTATAATAATACATTGATCACTTATATTGATATGCATTTTCTCCGACTCTCTGATCTTTTACTCTTTCGTTTGACATTGAGGGCGCTCCGGCACGCTTCGCGCGCCTCCGCGGTCAAAGTCGATCAGTAGATCAGTATTTATAATACGACATTGATCACTGAAACTGATATGCAATCTATTCTACTCTCTGATCTTTTACTGTTTCGTATGCACATAGAAGGCGCTCCGGCACGCTTCGCGCGCCTCCGCGGTCAAAGTCGATCAGTATATCAGTAATTATAATAATATATTGATCACTGGTACTGATATGCATTCTCTCCTACTCTCTGATCTTTTATTCTTTCGTTTGCACATAGAGGGCGCTCCGGCACGCTTCGCGCGCCTCCGCGGTCAAAGTCGATCAGTATATCAGTAATTATAATAATATATTGATCACTGGTACTGATATGCATTCTCTCCTACTCTCTGATCTTTTATTCTTTCGTTTGCACATAGAGGGCGCTCCGGCACGCTTCGCGCGCCTTCGCGGTCAGAGTCGATCAGTAGATCAGTAATTATAATAATATATTGATCACTGATACTGATATGCATTTTCTCCGACTCTCTGATCTTTTACTCTTTCGTTTGCACATTGAGGGCGCTCCGGCACGCTTCGCGCGCCTCCGCGGTCAAAGTCGATCAGTAGATCAGTAATAATAAGAATATATTGATCACTGATATAAGAGAGAGAGAGAGAAAGAGAGCGAGCGAGCGAGCGAGAGAGAGAGAGATACGGAAAAGAGAAAAAAAAGAGAGAGAGAGAGAGAGAGAGAGAGAGAGAGAGAGAGAGAGAGAGACGAAAAGAGAGAATAAACAGAGAGAGAAAAAGAGAGATAGAGTAAAAAAAAACAGAGAGAGAGAGAGAGAGAGAGAGAGAGAGAGAGAGAGAGTGCGAGCGAGAGTGAGAGCGAGACGAAAAAAAGGATGCGAAAAAAAGGTTACGTATATTTCGCCTCGCCTCACTTCTCTGATTGAATATAGAAGGACGTGAGTGCATATAGTATTTTTTTGTATTTACTCATAATATAGTAATCGCGCAGTTTGTTGGAGTGTGGTGAGCTGTTTCGTAGTGCATGGTGATGTTCTCGCTCATTTGCACAATTGACTGTCTTTTTCTCTGACATCAGACAGACTGGCAGCTGGCGCACTCTCACCTCGCCACACTCTCTCGTCGCGGGGCAATAAAGTGGCGTCGATTAGAGGAATTTAATTGATAGCGGGCGTAAGAGGTCACAAAAAGATGCAAATTTTGGTAGAAGTGTATTGGCCACCTATTTGCATGTTGTAGTAAAGGCAGACCTTACACGGTTGCCTAGTTTTCTTGAACAGCCCGCGACAAATGTTTTGTCTCGCCTCGCCTCGATTAAATCACTTCGTGAAAGCTAACCAGAAAGAGTTATAAAAAGATTACGGGCAGATTTGTAGGTAAGGGAGTGTAGAGGAGTGACGTCGAAACCGTTTCTCGATAGCAGAAGTCTGCGATTCGCAGTGCTCGTTCTTGTAAGGTCTACTCGCCGCAGCCGATTCGCCAGTGACCCGTCTCCTCGCCTCACACACTATTTCGCCTCTTTTGTGTCTGACTCTCTCGGATTACGCGATATTTCGTCGGACTTTCTTTAGCTTATAGCTCCGCGGATAAGAGAGATAAAGATCTGAAAATTGGAATCCTGCATCTCGGGACCGAGACCATCCGATCGATGTCACGTTTGGCTAGATAGGAGTAGTGGCTGGCGCGGTAGAGCGATGGACGTACGGACGGACGGAAACCATAGAGCATTTTGCACAGCCAGGCGCAGCGGGCGCTGCGACTAGCGCGCTTCGCGCGCTAGATATAGGTATAAAATAGAGGAGAAAATTATCTATCGATTGTTATATAGATTGACTTGATATGTGCTCTGGAAGTGCTATTAGGAGCTGTGCTAGAAGTGCTGTTTTCAGCCTTCCAGTAGATGACTGATCTTTTTCATTTCCTTTTTTATTTTCAGTAATTTTAAATAATTAGAACGTGTCACAGTCTATCTGGTTGATAGTATCTTCTTGACTGCTTTCCTACACATGTTATATTTACTATGCTCATAGAAGGCGCTCCGGCACGCTCCGCGGTCATAGCCTATGAGTATTTCACTAATAAAAATAATAATAAAATGATCACTGATACTGATATGCACTTTCTCCTACTCTTTGATATTTTACTCTCTCGTATGCACATAGAGGGCGCTCCGGCACGCTTCGCGCGCCTCCGCGGTCAAAGTCGATCAGTAGATCAGTAATTATGATAATTTATTAATCACTGATACTGATATAGAATCTATTCTACTCTCTGAGTAGCTGGTTGATAATTTTTGATTCTCGCGCTTCGAGATGCAGCCGAAGACTATCGGTATATGAGTGATAAATATGTTATAACTAAACTACACTTTTCGTTTCTCCGCTTCTCTCTCTCTCTCTCGCTCTCTCTCCTTTGCTCTAGAAGGCGCTCCGGCACGCTTCGCGCGCTTCCGCGGTCAAAGCCGATCAGTAGATCAGTAATTATAATAACATTTTTATCACTGCTACTGATATGCGTTTTCTCCTACTCTCTGATATTTTACTCTTTCGTATGCACATGAAGAGCGCTCCGAGATGCAGCCGAAGACAATCGGTATATGAGTGATAACTATGTCATAACTAAACTACACTTTCCGTTTCTCCGCTTCTCTCTCTCTCTCTCTCTCTCTCTCTCTCTCTCTC
>CAWZYM010000285.1:640000-662500 GCA_963966185.1 Rhabditoides inermis | reverse complement strand
CGCCGCACCCGATTCGTCAGTGACCCGTCTCTTCATCTGACACACTATCTCGCTGCTTTTCTGTCTGACTCTCTCGGATTACGCGCTATTTCGTCGGACTTTCTGGAGCTTATAGCTCCGCGGATATGAGAGATAAAGATCTGAAAATTGGAATCCTGCATCTCGGGACCGAGACCATCGGATCGATGTCACGTTTGGCTAGATAGGAGTAGTGGGTGGCGCGGTAGAGCGATGGACGTACGGAAACCATAGGGCATTTTACACACACAGGCAACTAGCGCGCTTCGCGCGCTAGAAATATAGGTATAAAATAGAGGAGAAAATTATCTATCGATTGATATATAGATTGACTTGATATGTGCTCTGGAAGTGCTATTAGGAGCTGTGCTAGAAGTGATGTTGTCAGTCTTTCAGTAGATGACTGATCTTTATTAATTCCCTTTTTTTATTTTTCAGTAGTTTCAAATATTAAGAAAGCGTCACAGTCTATCAGTATCTGGTTGATAGTATCTTCTTAACTGCTTTTCTACAGATGTTGTATTTACTATTCTCATAGAAAGCGCTTCGGCACGCTCCGCGGTCAAAGCCGATCAGTAGATCAGTAATTTAAAGAATATATCGATCACTGGTACTGATATGCATTCTCTCCTACTCTCTGATCTTTCACTATCTCGTATGCACTTAGAGGGCGCTCCGGCACGCTTCGCGCGCCTCCGCGGTCAAAGCCGATCAGTAGATCAGTAATTATAATAATACATTGATCACTGCTACTGATATGCATTTTTTCCGACTCTCTGATCTTTCACTTTCTCGTATGCACATAGAAAGCGCTCCGGCACGCTCCGCGCGCCTCCGCGGTCAAAGTATATCAGTAGATCAGTAATAATAAGAATATATTGATCACTGCTACTGATATGAATTTTCTCCGACTCTCTGATCGTTCACTTTCTCGTATGCACATAGAAAGCGCTCCGGCACGCTCCGCGCGCCTTCGCGGTCAAAGTATATCAGCATATCAGTAATAACAAGAATATATTGATCACTTCTACTGATATGAATTTTCTCCGACTCTCTGATCGTTCACTTTCTCGTATGCACATAGAAAGGCTTTGACCGCGGAGGCACGCTCCGCGCGCCTCCGCGGTCAAAGCCGATCAGTAGATCAGTAATTATAATAATATATTGAACACTGATACTGATATGCATTCTTTCCTACTCTCTGATCTTTCACTCTCTCGTATGCACATAGAGGGCGCTCCGGCACACTCCACGGTAAAAGCCTGTCAGTAGCTGGTTGACAATTTTTATTTATTAGAGATACAAATATTATTTATAGTTATCACTGGTCTAATATTATAAAATATAAAATCGAGAGAGAGAGAGAGAGAGAGAGAGAGAGAGAGAGAGACGAAAAAGAGAGGGATGAGAAAAGGAGGTGGTACTACAAAGTATTTCGCCTCGCCTCATTTTCCTGATTGAGCATACAATGACGTGAGTGCATATAGAATTGATTTATTGTATGTGCTCAGAATATAGAATTTGCACAGTTTGTTGGAGTGTGGTGAGCTGTTTCGTAGTGCGTGGTGATGTTCTCGCTCATTTGCACAATTGACTGTCTCTTTCTCTAACAGCAGACAGACTGGCAGCTGGCGCACTCTCACCTCGCCACACTCTCTCGTCGCGGGGCAATAAAACGACGTCGATTTGAGGAATTTAATTGATAGCGGGCGTCAGAGGTCACAAAAAGATGCAAATTTTGGTAGAAGTGTAGTGGCCACCTATTTGCATGTTGTAGTGAAGGGAGACCTTACACGATTGCCTAGTTTTCTTGAACAGCCCGCGACAACTGTTTGGTGTCGCCTCGCCTCGACTAAATCACTTCGTGAAAGGAAACCAGGAGGAGTTATAAAAAGATTACGGGCAGATTTGTAGGTGAGGGAGTGTAGAGGAGTGACGTCGAAACCGTTTTTCGATAGCTGAAGTCTGCGATCCGCAGTGCTCGTTCTTGTAAGGTCTACTCGCCGCAACCGATTCGTCAGTGACCCGTCTCCTCGCCTCACACACTATTTCGCCGCTTTTGTGTCTGACTCTCTCTGATTACGCGCTATTTCGTCGGACTTTCTGAAGCTTATATCTCCGCGGATATGAGAGATAACGAGCTGAAAATTGGAATCCTGCATCTCGGGACCGAGAGCATTCGATCGATGTCACGTTTGGCTAGATAGGAGTATCAGTGGGCCTTGTGGAGACTCGGACGGATTGACACCATAGGGCATTTTACACATACACCCGACTAGCGCGCTTCGCGCGCTAGAATTATAGGTATAAAATAGAGGAGAAAATTATCTATCGATTGATATATAGATTGATTTGATATGTGCTCTGGAAGTGCTATTAGGAGCTGTGCTAGAAGTGCTGTTGTCAGTCTTCCAGTAGATGACTGATCTTTATTTATTTCCTTTTTTTATTTTCAGTAATTTTAAATAATTAGAAAGTGTCACAGTCTATCTGGTTGATAGTATCTGGTTGACTGTTTTTCTACAGATGTATTTACTATGCTCATAGAAGGCGCTCCGGCACGCTCCGCTGTCAGAGCATATCAGTAGATCAGTAATAAAAATAAAAATAATGATCACTAATACTGATTTGCATTTTCTCCTACTCTCTGATATTTTACTCTCTCGTATGCACATGGAGGGCGCTCCGGCACGCTTCGCGCGCCTCCGCGGTCAAAGCCGACGGATTGACACCATAGGGCATTTTACACTTACACCAGACTAGCGCTTCGGCGCGCTGGCGCGCGCCTCCGCGGTCAAAGCCGATCAGTAGATCAGTAATATTAAGAATATATTGATCACTGCTACTGATATGCATTTTCTCCGAATCTCTGATCTTTCACTTTCTCGTATGCACATAGAAGGCGCTCCGGCACGCTTCGCGCGCCTCCGCGGTCAAAGCCGATCAGTAGATCAGTAATTATAATAAAACATTGATCACTGATACTGATATGCATTTTCTCCGACTCTCTGATTTTTTACTCTTTCGTATGCACATAAAAGGTGATACTGATATGCATTTTCTCCGACTCTCTGATCTTTCACTTTCTCGTATGCACATAGAAAGCGCTCCGGCACGCTCCGCGCGCCTCCGCGGTCAAAGTCGATCAGTAGATCAGTAATAATAAGAATATATTGATCACTGCTACTGATATGCATTTTCTCCGACTCTCTGATCTTTCACTTTCTCGTATGCACATAGAAGGCGCTCCGGCACGCTTCGCGCGCCTCCGCGGTCAAAGCCGATCAGTAGATCAGTAATTATAATAAAACATTGATCACTGATACTGATATGCATTTTCTCCGACTCTCTGATTTTTTACTCTTTCGTATGCACATAAAAGGTGATACTGATATGCATTTTCTCCGACTCTCTGATCTTTCACTTTCTCGTATGCACATAGAAAGCGCTCCGGCACGCTCCGCGCGCCTCCGCGGTCAAAGTCGATCAGTAGATCAGTAATAATAAGAATATATTGATCACTGCTACTGATATGCATTTTCTCCGACTCTCTGATCGTTCACTTTTTTTATATGCACATAGAAAGCGCTCCGGCACGCTCCGCGCGCCTCCGCGGTCAAAGTCGATCAGTAGATCAGTAATAATAAGAATATATTGATCACTGCTACTGATATGCATTTTCTCCGACTCTCTGATTGTTCACTTTCTCGTATGCACATAGAAAGCGCTCCGGCACGCTCCGCGGTAAAAGCCTATCAGTAGCTGGTTGACAATTTTTATTTATTATAGATCCAAGTATAATTATTAGTTATCACTGGTCTAATATAAGCGAGAGAGAAAGAGAGAGAGAGAGAGAGAGAGAGAGAGATGAGCAGCTGGTTGACAATTATTATTGATTTTAGTTCCAAGTAGACTTCATATTTCTCACTAATCTAAAATCATATTATATAAGAGAGAGATAGAGGAAGAGAGGAAGAGAGATGACTGATCTTTATTTATTTCCTTATTTTTTTCAATTTTCAGTAATTTTAAATAATTAGAAAGTGTCACAGTCTATCTGGTTGATAGTATCTGCTTGAATGCTTTTCTACAGATGTTATATTTACTATGCTCATAGAAGACGCTCCGGCACGCTCCGCGGTCATAGCTTATCAGTATTTCAGTGATAAAAATAATAATAAAATGATCACTGATACTGTTATGCATTTTCTCCTACTCTCTCATATTTTACTTTCTCGTATAAACATAGAGGGCGCTCCGGCACGCTTCGCACGCCTCCGCGGTCAAAGCCGATCATTAGATCAGTAATAATTGATCACTGATACTGATATGCATTCTCTCCTACTCTCTGATCTTTCACTCTCTCGTATGCACATAGAGGGCGCTCCGGCACACTCCGCGGTAAAATATTATAAAATATAAAAGAGAGAGAGAGAGAGAGAGAGAGAGAGAGACGAAAAAAGAGGGATGAGAAAAGGAGAGGGATGAGAAAAGGAGGTTACATAGTATTCCGCCTCGCCTCACTTCCCTGATTGAATATAGAATGTCGTTAGTGCATACAGTTTTATTTGTATTGTATTTGCTCAGGATATAGAATTTGCACCGTTTGTTGGAAGTGTGGTGAGCTGTTTCGTAGTGCATGGTAATGTTCTCGCTCATTTGCACAGTTTACTGTCTCTTTCTCTGGCATCAGACAGACTGGCAGCTGGCGCACTCTCACCTCGCCACACTCTCTCGTCGCGGGGCAATAAAGTGGCGTCGATTAGAGGAATTTAATTGATAGCGGGCGTCAGAGGTCACAAAAAGATGCAAATTTTGGTAGAAGTGTAGTGGCCACCTATATACATGTTCTAGTGAAGTGAGACCTTACACGATTGCCTAGTTTTCTTGAACAGCCCGCGACAACTGTTTGGTGTCGCCTCGCCTCGACTAAATCACTTCGTGAAAGGAAACCAGGAGGAGTTATAAAAAGATTACGGGCAGATTTGTAGATGAGGGAGTGTAGAGGAGTGACGTCGAAACCGTTTTTCGATAGCTGAAGTCTGCGATTCGCAGTACTCGTTCTTGTAAGGTCTACTCGCCGCACCCGATTCGTCAGTGACCCGTCTCTTCATCTGACACACTATCTCGCTGCTTTTCTGTCTGACTCTCTCGGATTACGCGCTATTTCGTCGGACCTTCTTGAGCTTATAGCTCCGCGGATATGAGAGATAAAGATCTGAAAATTGGAATCCTGCATCTCGGGACCGAGACCATCGGATCGATGTCACGTTTGGCTAGATAGGAGTAGTGGGTGGCGCGGTAGAGCGATGGACGTACGGAAACCATAGGGCATTTTACACTTACAGGCAGACTAGCGCGCTTCGCGCGCTAGAAATATAGGTATAAAATAGAGGAGAAAGTTATCTATCGATTGATATATAAATTGACTTGATATGTGCTCTGGAAGTGCTATTAGGAGCTGTGCTAGAAGTGCTGTTGTCAGTCTTTCAATAGATGACTGATCTTTATTTATTTCCTTTTTTTTATTGTTCAGTAGTTTTGAATATTTAGAAAGTGTCACAGTCTATCAGTATCTGGTTGAAAGTATCTGCTTGACTGCTTATCTACAGGTGTTATATTTACTATGCTCATAGAAGGCGATCCGGGCACGCTCCGCGCGCCTCCACGGTCAAAGTTTATCAGTAGATCAGTAATTATAATGAAACATTGATCACTGATACTGATATTACTTTTCTCCGACTCTCTGATTTTTTACTTTTTCGTATGCACATGGAGGGCGCTCCGGCACGCTTCGCGCGCCTCCGCGGTCAAAGTCGATCAGTCAGTAACTATAATATTATATTGATCACTGTTACTGAATGCATTTTCTCCGACTCTTTGATATTTTTTTTACTTTTTCGTATGCACATAAAGGGCGCTCCGGCACGCTTCGCGCGCCTCCGCGGTCAAAGCCGATCAGTAGCTGGTTGACAATTATTAGTTATCACGGATCTAATATCATAAAACATCTACTTTCGCTTATGATCTTAGATAGCCGCTCCGGCACGCTCCGCGCTCCTCCGCGGTCAAAGTCTGTCAGTAGATCAGTAATTATAATAATATATTAATCACTGATACTGATATTACTTTTCTCCGACTCTCTGATCTTTCACTTTCTCGTATGCACATAGAAAGCGATCCGGCACGCTCCGCGCGCCTCCGCGGTCAAAATATATCAGTAGATCAGTAATAGTAAGAATGCATTGATCACTACTACTGATATGAATTTTCTCCGACTCTCTGATCTTTCTTTCTCTCGTATGCACATAGAAAGCGCTCCGGCACGCTCCGCGCGCCTCCGCGGTCAAAATATATCAGTAGATCAGTATTAGTAAGAATGCATTGATCACTGCTACTGATATGAATTTTCTCCGACTCTCTGATCGTTCACTTACTCGTATGCACATAGAAAGCGCTCCGGCACGCTCCGCGCGCCTCCGCGGTCAAAGCCTATCAGTAGATCAGTAATAATAAGAATATATTGATCACTGCTACTGATATGAATTTTCTCCGAATCTCTGATCTTTCACTCTCTCGTATGCACATAGAAAGCGCTCCGGCACGCTCCGCGCGCCTCCGCGGTCAAAATATATCAGTAGATCAGTAATAGTAAGAATGCATTGATCACTACTACTGATATGAATTTTCTCCGACTCTCTGATCTTTCTTTCTCTCGTATGCACATAGAAAGCGCTCCGGCACGCTCCGCGCGCCTCCGCGGTCAAAATATATCAGTAGATCAGTATTAGTAAGAATGCATTGATCACTGCTACTGATATGAATTTTCTCCGACTCTCTGATCGTTCACTTACTCGTATGCACATAGAAAGCGCTCCGGCACGCTCCGCGCGCCTCCGCGGTCAAAGCCTATCAGTAGATCAGTAATAATAAGAATATATTGATCACTGCTACTGATATGAATTTTCTCCGAATCTCTGATCTTTCACTCTCTCGTATGCACATAGAAAGCGCTCCGGCACGCTCCGCGCGCCTCCGCGGTCAAAATATATAAGTAGATCAGTAATAGTAAGAATGCATTGATCACTGCTACTGATATGGATTTTCTCCGACTCTCTGATCTTTCACTCTCTCGTATGCACATAGAAAGCGCTCCGGCACGCTCCGCGCGCCTCCGCGGTCAAAATATATCAGTAGATCAGTAATAGTAAGAATGCATTGATCACTGCTACTGATATGGATTTTCTCCGACTCTCTGATCTTTCACTCTCTCGTATGCACATAGAAAGCGCTCCGGCACGCTCCGCGCGCCTCCGCGGTCAAAATATATCAGTAGATCAGTAATAGTAAGAATGCATTGATCACTACTACTGATATGAATTTTCTCCGACTCTCTGATCTTTCTTTCTCTCGTATGCACATAGAAAGCGCTCCGGCACGCTCCGCGCGCCTCCGCGGTCAAAATATATCAGTAGATCAGTAATAGTAAGAATGCATTGATCACTGCTACTGATATGGATTTTCTCCGACTCTCTGATCTTTCACTCTCTCGTATGCACATAGAAAGCGCTCCGGCACGCTCCGCGCGCCTCCGCGGTCAAAATATATCAGTAGATCAGTAATAGTAAGAATGCATTGATCACTGCTACTGATATGAATTTTCTCCGACTCTCTGATCTTTCACTCTCTCGTATGCACATAGAAAGCGCTCCGGCACGCTCCGCGCGCCTCCGCGGTCAAAATATATCAGTAGATCAGTAATAGTAAGAATGCATTGATCACTGCTACTGATATGAATTTTCTCCGACTCTCTGATCTTTCACTCTCTCGTATGCACATAGAAAGCGCTCCGGCACGCTCCACGCGCCTCCGCGGTCAAAATATATCAGTAGATCAGTAATAGTAAGAATGCATTGATCACTGCTACTGATATGGATTTTCTCCGACTCTCTGATCTTTCACTCTCTCGTATGCACATAGAAAGCGCTCCGGCACGCTCCACGCGCCTCCGCGGTCAAAATATATCAGTAGATCAGTAATAGTAAGAATGCATTGATCACTGCTACTGATATGAATTATCTCCGACTCTTTGATCTTTTACTCTATCGTATGCCTTTAGAGGACGCTCCGGCACGCTACGCGCGCCTCCGCGGTCAAAGCCGATCAGTAGATCAGTAATTATAATAATATATTGAACACTGATACTGATATGCATTCTCTCCTACTCTCTGATCTTTCACTCTCTCGTATGCTCATAGAGGGCGCTCCGGCACACTCCGCGGTAAAAGCCTATCAGTAGCTGGTTGACAATTTTTATTTATTAGAGATACAAATATACTTTATAGTTATTACTGGTCTTATATTATAAAATTTAAGCGAGCGAGAGAGAAAGAGAGAGAGAGAGAGAGAGAAAGAGAGTGGGATGAGCAGCTGGTTGACAATTATTATTTATTTTAGATCCCAGTAGACTTCATAGTTATCATTAATCTAAAATCATAATATATAAGAGAGAGATAGAGGAAGAGAGGGAGAGAGGGAGAGAAAGAGAGAGAGAGAGAGAGAGAGAGAGAGAGAGAGGCGTGAGAAGAGAGGGATAAGTAAAGGAGAGAGATGAGAAAAGGAGGTTACATAGTATTTCGCCTCGCCTCACTTCTATGATTGAATATAGAATGACGTGAGTGCATATAGTATTGTTTTATTGTATGTGCTCAGAAAATAGTTTGTTGGAGTGTGGTGAACTGTTTCGTAGTGCATGGTGATACTCTCGCTCATTTGCACAATTGACTGTCTCTTTCTCTGACATCAGACAGACTGGCAGCTGGCGCACTCTCACCTCGCCACACTCTCTCGTCGCGGGACAATACAACGACGTCGATTAGAGGAATTTAATTGATTGCAGGCGTCAGAGGTCACAAAAAGATGCGAATTTTGGTAGAAGTGTAGTGGCCACCTATTTGCATGTTGTAGTAAAGGGAGACCTTACACGATTGCCTAGTTTTCTTGAACAGCCCGCGACAACTGTTTGGTGTCGCCTCGCCTCGACTAAATCACTTCGTGAAAGGAAACCAGGAAGATTTATAAAAAGATTACGGGCAGATTTGTAGGTGAGGGAGTGTAGAGGAGTGACGTCGAAACCGTTTCTCGAAAGCTGAAGTCTGCGATTCGCAGTACTCGTTCTTGTAAGGTCTACTCGTTGCAACCGTTCAACGACCTAACCGTCTCTTCATCTGACACACTATTTCACTGCTTTTCTGTCTGACGCTCTCTGATTACGCGCTATTTCGTCGGACTTTCTCGAGCTTATAGCTCCGCGGATATGAGAGATAAAGGGCTGAAAATTGGAATCCTGCATCTTTGGGACCGAGACCATCGGATCGATGTCACGTTTGGCTAGATAGGAGTAGTGGCTGGCGCGGTAGAGCGATGGACGGACGGAAACCATAGGGCATTTTGCACAGCCAGGCGCAGCGGGCGCTGCGACTAGCGCGCTTCGCGCGCTAGAAATATAAGTTTGAAAAGAGGAGAAAATTATCTATCGATTGCTATATAGATTGACTTGATATGTTCTTTGGAAGTGTTATTAGGAGCTGTGCTCCTAATAGAAGTACTGTTGTCAGAGTCTCCCAGTAGATTGATCTTTTTTCCCCTTATTTTTAATCTACAGTATTATCAATATTTAGAAAGTGTCACAGTCTATCAGTAGCTGGTTGACAGTTACTGTTTCTCTACAGATATAATATTTTCTATGCTCATAGAAGGCGCTCCGGCACGCTGCCGCGTGCCTCCGCGGTCAACGCCTATCAGTAGATCAGTAATAATAATAATAATAATAATAATAATAATAATAATAATAATAATAATAATAATAATAATAATAATAATAATAATAATAATAATAATAATAATAATAATAATAATAATAATAATAATAATAATAATAATAATAATAATAATAATGTATTGATCACTGATACAGATATGAATTTTCTCTGACTCTCTGATCTTTCACTCTCTCACATGCACATAGAGGGCGCTCCGGCACGCTCCGCGCGCCTCCGCGGTCAAAGCCGGTCAGTAGATCAGTAATTATAATAAAACATTGATCACTGCTACTGATATGCATTTTCTCCTACTCTCTGTTTGTTCATTTTCTCGAATGCACATAGAAAGCGCTCCGGCACGCTTCGCGCGCCTCCGCGGTCAAAGCCGATCAGTAGATCAGTAATTATAATAAAACATTGATCACTGATACTGATACGCATTTTCTCTGACTCTCTGATTTTTTACTCTTTCGTATGCACATAGAAGGCGCTCCGGCACGCTTCGCGCGCCTCCGCGGTCAGAGTCGATCAGTAGATCAGTAATTATAATAATACATTGATCACTGATACTGATATGCATTTTCTCCCACTCTCTGAGTAGCTTGTTGATAATTTTTGATTCTCGCGCTCCGAGATGCAGCCGAAGACTATCGGTATATGAGTGATAAATATGTTATAATTAAACTACACTTTTCGTTTCTCCGCTTTTCTCTCTCTCTCTCCTTTGCTCAAGAAGGCGCTCCGGCACGCTTCGCGCGCCTCCGCGGTCAAAGCCGATCAGTAGATCAGTAATTATAATAATATACTGATCACTGATACTGATATGCATTTTTTTCTACTCTCTGATAGTTTACTCTCTCGTAAGCACATAAAGGGCGCTCCGACACGCTTCGCGCGCCTCCGCGGTCAAAGCCGATCTGTAGATCAGTAATTATAATAATTTATTGATCACTGATACTGATATGTATTTTCTCCTACTCTCTGATAATTTACTCTCTCGTAAGCACATAGAGGGCGCTCCGGCACGCTTCGCGCGCCTCCGCGGTCAAAGCCGATCAGTAGATCAGTAATTATAATAATATAATGATCACTGATACTGATATGCATTTTCTCCTACTCTCTGATAATTTACTCTCTCGTAAGCACATAGAGGGCGCTCGGCACGCTTCGCGCGCCTCCGCGGTCAAAGCCGATCAGTAGAACAGTAATTATAATAATTTATTGATCACTGATACTGATATGCATTCTCTCTTACTCTCTGATCTTTCACTCTCTCGTACGCACATAGAAAGCGCTCCGGCACGCTTCGCGCGCCTCCGCGGTCAAAGTATATCAGTAGATCAGTAAAAATAAGAATATCTTGATCACTGCTACTGATATGCATTTTCTCCGACTCTCTGATCTTTCACTTTCTCGTATGCACATAGAAAGCGCTCCGGCACGCTCCGCGCGCCTCCGCGGTCAAAGTCGATCAGTATATCAGTAATAGTAAGAATATATTGATCACTGCTACTGATATGCATTTTCTCCGACTCTCTGATCTTTCACTTGCTCGTATGCACATAGAAAGCGCTCCGGCACGCTTCGCGCGCCTCCGCGATCAAAGTATATCAGTAGATCAGTAATAATAAGAATATGTTGATCACTGCTACTGGTATGAATTTTCTTCGACTCTCTGATATTTTACTTTCTCGTATGCACAAAGAAAGCGCTCCGGCACGCTTCGCGCGCCTCCGCGGTCAAAGCCGATCAGTAGATCAGTAATTATAATAATATACTGATCACTGATACTGATATGCATTTTTTTCTACTCTCTGATAATTTACTCTCTCGTAAGCACATAGAGGGCGCTCCGGCACGCTTCGCGCGCCTCCGCGGTCGAAGCCGATCAGTAGATCAGTAATTATAATAATATAATGATCACTGATACTGATATGCATTTTCTCCTACTCTCTGATAATTTACTCTCTCGTAAGCACATAGAGGGCACTCGGCACGCTTCGCGCGCCTCCGCGGTCAAAGCCGATCAGTAGAACAGTAATTATAATAATTTATTGATCACTGATACTGATATGCATTCTCTCTTACTCTCTGATCTTTCACTCTCTCGTACGCACATAGAAAGCGCTCCGGCACGCTTCGCGCGCCTCCGCGGTCAAAGTATATCAGTAGATCAGTAAAAATAAGAATATCTTGATCACTGCTACTGATATGCATTTTCTCCGACTCTCTGATCTTTCACTTTCTCGTATGCACATAGAAAGCGCTCCGGCACGCTCCGCGCGCCTCCGCGGTCAAAGTCGATCAGTATATCAGTAATAGTAAGAATATATTGATCACTGCTACTGATATGCATTTTCTCCGACTCTCTGATCTTTCACTTGCTCGTATGCACATAGAAAGCGCTCCGGCACGCTTCGCGCGCCTCCGCGATCAAAGTATATCAGTAGATCAGTAATAATAAGAATATGTTGATCACTGCTACTGGTATGAATTTTCTTCGACTCTCTGATATTTCACTTTCTCGTATGCACATAGAAAGCGCTCCGGCACGCTCCGCGCGCCTCCGCGGTCAAAGTCGATCAGTATATCAGTAATAGTAAGAATATATTGATCACTGCTACTGATATGCATTTTCTCCGACTCTCTGATCTTTCACTTGCTCGTATGCACATAGAAAGCGCTCCGGCACGCTTCGCGCGCCTCCGCGATCAAAGTATATCAGTAGATCAGTAATAATAAGAATATGTTGATCACTGATACTGATATGCATTTTCTCCTACTCTCTGATAATTTACTCTCTCGTAAGCACATAGAGGGCGCTCCGGCACGCTTCGCGCTCCTCCGCGGTCAAAGCCGATCAGTAGATCAGTAATTATAATAATATAATGATCACTGATACTGATATGCATTTTCTCCTACTCTCTGATAATTTACTCTCTCGTAAGCACATAGAGGGCGCTCGGCACGCTTCGCGCGCCTCCGCGGTCAAAGCCGATCAGTAGAACAGTAATTATAATAATTTATTGATCACTGATACTGATATGCATTCTCTCTTACTCTCTGATCTTTCACTCTCTCGTACGCACATAGAAAGCGCTCCGGCACGCTTCGCGCGCCTCCGCGGTCAAAGTATATCAGTAGATCAGTAAAAATAAGAATATCTTGATCACTGCTACTGATATGCATTTTCTCCGACTCTCTGATCTTTTACTTTCTCGTATGCACATAGAAAGCGCTCCGGCACGCTCCGCGCGCCTCCGCGGTCAAAGTCGATCAGTATATCAGTAATAGTAAGAATATATTGATCACTGCTACTTATATGCATTTTCTCCGACTCTCTGATCTTTCACTTGCTCGTATGCACATAGAAAGCGCTCCGGCACGCTTCGCGCGCCTCCGCGGTCAAAGTATATCAGTAGATCAGTAATAATAAGAATATGTTGATCACTGCTACTGGTATGAATTTTCTTCGACTCTCTGATATTTTACTTTCTCGTATGCACATAGAAAGCGCTCCGGCACGCTTCGCGCGCCTCCGCGGTCAAAGTATATCAGTATATCAGTAATAGTAAGAATATCTTGATCACTGCTACTGATATGCATTTTCTCCGACTCTCTGATCGTTCATTTTCTCGTATGCACATAGAAAGCGCTCCGGCACGCTTCGCGCGCCTCCGCGGTCAAAGCCGATCAGTAGATCAGTAATTATAATAATATATTGAACACTGGTACTGATATGCATTCCTTCCTACTCTCTGATCTTTCACTCTTTCGTATGAACATAGAGGGCGCTCCGGCACACTCCGCGGTAAAAGCCTATCAGTAGATGGTTAACAATTTTTATTTATTATAGATCCAAGTATAATTTACACTTATCACTGGTCTAATATTATAAAACATAAGCGAGAAAGAGAGATACGAAAGAGAGAGCGAGAGAGAAAGAGAAAGGCGAAAGAAAGAAAGAGAGAGAGAGAGAGAGAGAGAGAGAGAGAAAGAAGAAAGAAAGAGAGAGAGAGAGAGAGAGAGAGAGAGAGAGAAAGAGAGACGAAAAAAGAGGGATGAGAAAAGAAGAGGGATGAGAAAAGGAGGTTGCATACTATTTCGCCTCGCCTCACTTCTATGATTGAATATAGAAGGACGTGAGTGCATATAGTAATGTTTTATTGTATTTACTCAGAATATAGTAATCGCGCAGTTTGTTGGAGTGTGGTGAGCTGTTTCGTAGTGCGTGGTGATGTTCTCGCTCATTTGCACAATTGACTGTCTCTTTCTCTAACAGCAGACAGACTGGCAGCTGGCGCACTCTCACCTCGCCACACTCTCTCGTCGCGGGGCAATAAAGTGGCGTCGATTAGAGGAATTTAATTGATAGCGGGCGTCAGAGGTCACAAAAAGATGCAAATTTTGGTAGAAGTGTAGTGGCCACCTATATACATGTTCTAGTGAAGTGAGACCTTACACGATTGCCTAGTTTTCTTGAACAGCCCGCGACAACTGTTTGGTGTCGCCTCGCCTCGACTAAATCACTTCGTGAAAGGAAACCAGGAGGAGTTATAAAAAGATTACGGGCAGATTTGTAGATGAGGGAGTGTAGAGGAGTGACGTCGAAACCGTTTTTCGATAGCTGAAGTCTGCGATTCGCAGTACTCGTTCTTGTAAGGTCTACTCGCCGCACCCGATTCGTCAGTGACCCGTCTCTTCATCTGACACACTATCTCGCTGCTTTTCTGTCTGACTCTCTCGGATTACGCGCTATTTCGTCGGACCTTCTTGAGCTTATAGCTCCGCGGATATGAGAGATAAAGATCTGAAAATTGGAATCCTGCATCTCGGGACCGAGACCATCGGATCGATGTCACGTTTGGCTAGATAGGAGTAGTGGGTGGCGCGGTAGAGCGATGGACGTACGGAAACCATAGGGCATTTTACACTTACAGGCAGATGGACGAGCGCGCTTCGCGCGCTAGAAATATAGGTATAAAATAGAGGAGAAAATTATCTATCGATGGATATATAGATTGACTTGATATGTGCTCTGGAAGTGCTATTAGGAGCTGTGCTAGAAGTTCTGTTGTCAGAGCCTTCCAAACATGAATGATCTATTTCATTAATTTTGAATTACAGTATTAACAAATGTTTGAACATTGTCAATGTCTAACAGTAGCTGGTTGATAATTTTTGATTCTCGACTGATATTATCTTACCTATGCTCATAGAAGGCGCTCCGAGATGCAGCCGAAGACTATCGGTATATGAGTGATAACTATGTCATAACTAAACTACACTTTCCGTTTCTCCGCTTCTCTCTCTCTCTCTCTCTGTCTCTCTGTCTCTCTCTGTCTCTCTCTCTCTTTGCTCTAGAAGGCGCTCCGGCACGCTACCACGTGCCTCCGCGGTCAAATTCTATCAGTAGCTGGTTGACAATGATTAGTTATCACGGATCTAAGATTATAAAATCTCTACTCTCGCCTTTCATCACAGACAGACGCTCCGCGCGCCTCAGCGGTCAAATTCTATCAGTAGCTGGTTGACAATGATTAGTTATCACGTATCAAATAATATAAAATCTCTACTCTCGCCTTTGATCACAGACAGCCGCTCCGCGCGCCTCCGCGGTCAAATTCTATCAGTAGCTGGTTGACAATGATTAGTTATCACGGATCTAATAATATAAAATATCTACTCTCGCCTTTGATCACAGACAGCCGCTCCGCGCGTCCCCGCGGTCAAATTCTATCAGTAGCTGGTTGACAATGATTAGTTATCACGGATCTAATATTATAAAATATCTACTCTCGCCTACGATCATAGACAGCCGCTCCGCGCGCCTACGCGGTCAAAGTATATCAGTATATCAGTATTATTATGAATACATTGATCACTGCTACTGATATGAATTTTCTCCGACTCTCTGATCGTTCATTTTCTCGTATGCACATAGAAAGCGCTCCGGGCACGCTCCGCGCGCCTCCGCTGTCAAAGTCTATCAGTAGATCAGTAATTATAATAATATATTGATCACTGCTACTGATATGCATTTTCTCCGACTCTCTGATCTTTTAACCTTCCGTATGCATATACATAGAGGGCGCTCCGGCACGCTTCGCGTGCCTCCGCGGTCAAAGTATATCAGTAGATCAGTAATTATAATAATACATTGATCACTGCTACTGATATGCATTTTCTCCGACTCTGATCGTTCACTTTCTCGTATGCACATAGAAAGCGCTCCGGCACGCTCCGCGCGCCTCCGCGGTCAAAGTATATCAGTAGATCAGTAATAAAAAGATTATATTGATCACTGCTACTGATATGCATTTTCTCCGACTCTCTGATCGTTCACTTTCTCGTATCCACATAGAAAGCGCTCCGGCACGCTTCGCACGCCTCCGCGGTCAAAGTATATCAGTAGATCAGTGATTATACTAATACATTGATCACTGATACTGATATGCATTTTCTCCGACTCTGATCGTTCACTTTCTCGTATGCACATAGAAAGCGCTCCGGCACGCTCCGCGCGCCTCCGCGGTCAAAGTATATCAGTAGATCAGTAATAATAAGACTATATTGATCACTGCTACTGATATGCATTTTCTCCGACTCTCTGGTCTTTTACTTTCTCGTATGCACAAAGAAAGCGCTCCGGCACGCTCCGCGCGCCTCCGCGGTCAAAGTCGATCAGTAGATCAGTAATAATAAGACTATATTGATCACTGCTACTGATATGCATTTTCTCCGACTCTCTGATCTTTTACTTTCTCGTATGCACTTAGAAAGCGCTCCGGCACGCTCCGCGCGCCTCCGCGGTCAAAGTCGATCAGTAGATCAGTAATAATAAGACTATATTGATCACTGCTACTGATATGCATTTTCTCCGACTCTCTGATCTTTTTCTTTCTCGTATGCACAAAGAAAGCGCTCCAGCACACTTCGCGCGCCTCCGCGGTCAAAGTCTATCAGTAGATCAGTAATAATAAGACTATATTGATCACTGCTACTGATATGCATTTTCTCCGACTCTCTGATCTTTTACTTTCTCGTATGCACTTAGCAAGCGCTCCGGCACGCTCCGCGCGCCTCCGCGGTCAAAGTCTATCAGTAGATCAGTAATAATAAGACTATATTGATCACTGCTACTGATATGCATTCTCTCAGACTCTCTGATATTTCACTCTCTCGGATGCACATAGGAGGCGCTCCGGCACGCTTCGCGCGCCTCCGCGGTCAAAGTCGATCAGTAGATCAGTAATATATAATAAAACATTGATCACTGCTACTGATATGCGTTTTCTCCATTTCTCTTATCTTTTACTTTCTCGTATGCACATAGAAAGCGCTCCGGCACGCTCCGCGCGCCTCCGCGGTCAAAGTCGATCAGTAGATCAGTAATATATAATAAAACATTGATCACTGCTACTGATATGCGTTTTCTCCATTTCTCTTATCTTTTACTTTCTCGTATGCACATAGAAAGCGCTCCGGCACGCTTCGCGCGCCTCCGCCGTCAAAACCGATCAGTATATCAGTAATTATAATAATATACTGATCACTGATACTGATATGCCTTCTCTCCTACTCTCTGATCTTTTACTCTCTCGTATGCACTCAGAATGCGTTCCGGCACACTCCGCTCCGCGGTAAAAGCCTATCAGTAGCTGGTTGACAATTTTTATTTATTAGAGATACAAATATAATTTATAGTTATCACTGGTCTCATATTATAAAATCGAGAGAGAGAAAGAGAGAGAGAGAGAGAGAGAGAGAGAGAGAGAGACAGAGAGACAGAGAGAGAGACAGAGAGAGAGACGAAAGAAATAGCGAGAGAGAGAGAGAGAGAGAAAGACGAGAGAGAGAGAGATATAAGAAAGAGAGAGAGAGAGAGAGAAAGAGAGAGAGACGAAAAAAGAGGGATGAGAAAAAGAGAGGGATGAGAAAAGAAGGTTACATAGTATTTCGCCTCGCCTCACTTCCTGATTGAATATAGAATGTCGTTAGTGCATACAGTTATATTTGTATTGTATTTGCTCAGAATATAGACTTTGCACAGTTTGTGGAGTGTGGTGAGCTGTTTCGTAGTGCATGGTGCTGTTCTCGCTCATTTGCACAATTTACTGTTTCTTTCTCTAACAGCAGACAGACTGGCAGCTGGCGCACTCTCACCTCGCCACACTCTCTCGTCGCGGGGCAATAAAACGACGTCGATTAGAGGAATTTAATTGATAGCGAGCGTCAGAGGTCACAAAAAGATGCAAATTTTGGTAGAAGTGTAGTGGCCACCTATATGCATGTTGTAGTGAAGGGAGACCTTACACGATTGCCTAGTTTTCTTGAACAGCCCGCGACAACTGTTTGGTGTCGCCTCGCCTCGACTAAATCACTTCGTGAAAGGAAACCAGGAGGAGTTATAAAAAGATTACGGGCAGATTTGTAGGTGAGGGAGTGTAGAGGAGTGACGTCGAAACCGTTTCTCGATAGCTGAAGTCTGCGATCCGCAGTACTCGTTCTTGTAAGGTCTACTCGCCGCACCCGATTCGCCAGTGACCCGTCTCTTCATCTGACACACTATTTCGCTGCTTTTCTGTCTGACTCTCTCCGATTACGCGCTATTTCGTCGGACATTCTGGAGCTTATAGCTCCGCGGATATGAGAGATAACGAGCTGAAAATTGGAATCCTGCATCTCGGGACCGAGACCATCGGATCGATGTCACGTTTGGCTAGATAGGAGTAGTGGCTGGCGCGGTAGAGCGATGGACGTACGGAAACCATAGGGCATTTTGCACTTACACCCGAACTAGCGCGCTTCGCGCGCTAGAAATATAGGTATAAAATAGAGAAAAAAATTATCTATCGATTGATATATAGATTGACTTGATATGTGCTCTGGAAGTGCTATTAGGAGCTGTGCTAGAAGTGCTGTTGTCAGTCTTCCAGTAGATGACTGATCTTTATTTGATTCCTTTTTTTTAATTTTCAGTAGTTTCAAATATCAAGAAAGCGTCACAGTCTATCAGTATCTGGTTGATAGTATCTGCTTAACTGCTTTTCTACAGATGTTATATTTACTATTCTCATAGAAAGCGCTTCGGCACGCTCCGCGGTCAAAGCCTATCAGTAGATCAGTAATTAAAATAATATATTGATCACTGGTACTGATGTGCATTCTCTCCGACTCTCTGATCTTTCACTTTCTCGTATGCACATAGAACGCGCTCCGGCACGCTTCGCGCGCCTCCGCGGTCAAAATATATCAGTAGAACAGTAATAATAAGAATATATTGATCACTGCTACTGATATGCATTTTCACCGACTCTCGGATCGTTCACTCTCTCGTATGCACATAGAAAGCGCTCCGACACGCTTCGCGCGCCTCCGCGGTCAAAGTATATCAGTAGATCAGTGAAAATAAGAATAATTGATCACTGCTACTGATATGCATTTTATCCGACTCTCTGACCGTTCACTTTCTCGTATGCACATAGAAAGTGCTCCGGCACGCTTCGCGCGCCTCCGCGGTCAAAGTATATCAGTAGATCAGTAATAATTAGAATATACTGATCACTGCTACTGATATGCATTTTCACCGACTCTCTGATCGTTCACTCTCTCGTATGCACATAAAAAGCGCTCCGGCACGCTTCGCGCGCCTCCGCGGTCAAAGTATATCAGTAGATCAGTGAAAATAAGAATAATTGATCACTGCTACTGATATGCATTTTATCCGACTCTCTGACCGTTCACTTTCTCGTATGCACATAGAAAGTGCTCCGGCACGCTTCGCGCGCCTCCGCGGTCAAAATATATCAGTAGATCATCAATAATAAGAATATATTGATCACTGCTACTGATATGCATTTTCACCGACTCTCTGATCGTTCACTCTCTCGTATGCACATAGAAAGCGCTCCGGCACGCTCCGCGCGCCTCCGCGGTCAAAGTATATCAGTAGATCAGTAATTATAATGTAATATAAAAAGTAATATAATATATAACAGTAATATAAAAATAATAATATATTGATCACTGCTACTGATATGCATTTTATCCGACTCTCTGGTATGCACATAGAGGGCGGTCCGGCACACTCCGCGGTGAAATATTATAAAATATAAGAGAGAGAGAGAAAGAGAGAGAGAGAGAAAGAGAGAGAGAGAGAGAGAGAGAGAGAGAGAGAGAGAGATTAAGAGTGGGTAAGCGTGAGATGTGCAGCTGGTTGACAATTATGATTTAATTTAGATGCAAGTAGACTTTATAATTATCACTAATCTGAAATCATAAAATATAAGAGAGAGATAGAGGAAGAGAGGAGATAGGGAGAGAGAAAGCGAGCGACCGAGAGAAAGAGGGAGAGAGAGATATACGAAAAAGAGCAAGACAAAAGAGAGAGAGAGAGAAAGAGAGAGAGAGAGAGAGAGAGAGAGAGAGAGAGAGACGAAAAAAGAGGGAAGTGAAAAGAAGGTGGTACTACAAAGTATTTCGCCTCTCCTCACTTCCCTGATTGAGCATACAATGACGTGAGCATATAGTAATGTTTTATTGTATGTGGTCAGAAAACCGAACTCGCACAGTTTGTTGGAGTGTGGTGAGCTGTTTCGTAGTGCGTGGTGATGTTCTCGTCCAATTGCACAATTGACTGTCTCTTTCTCTAACAGCAGACAGACTGGCAGCTGGCGCACTCTCACCTCGCCACACTCTCTCGTCGCGGGGCAATAAAATGGCGTCGATTAGAGGAATTTAATTGATAGCGGGCGTAAGAGGTCACAAAAAGATGCAAATTTTGGTAGAAGTGTAGTGGCCATCTATTTGCATGTTGTAGTAAAGGGAGATCTGACAC
The DNA here is from genome assembly GCA_963966185.1 of Rhabditoides inermis. NCBI lineage: Eukaryota > Metazoa > Nematoda > Chromadorea > Rhabditida > Rhabditidae > Rhabditoides > Rhabditoides inermis. Next base: position 641,821 of record CAWZYM010000285.1, on the reverse strand, counting down.
GGTTGCCTAGTTTTCTTGAACAGCCCGCGGCAACTGTTTGGTGTCGCCTCGCCTCGATTAAATCACTTCGTGAAAAGAAACCAGGAGGAGTTATAAAAAGATTACGGGCCAAATTGTAGGTGAGGGAGTGTAGAGGAGTGACGTCGAAACCGTTTCTCGAAAGCTGGAGTCTGCGATTTGCAGTACTCGTTCTTGTAAGGCCTACTCGATGCAACCGTTCAACCACCTACCCGTCTCCTCGCCTCACACACTATTTCGCCGCTTTTGTGTCTGACTCTCTCTGATCACGCGCTATTTCGTCGGACTTTCTGGAGCTTATAGCTCCGCGGATATGAGAGAAAAAGGGCTGAAAATTGGAATCCTGCATCTCGGGACCGAGACCATCGGATCGATGTCACGTTTGGCTAGATAGGAGTAGTGGGTGGCGCGGTAGAGCGATGGACGGACGGAAACCATAGGGCATTTTGCACAGCCAGGCGCAGCGGGCGCTGCGACTAGCGCGCTTCGCGCGCTAGAAATATAGGTATAAAATAGAGGAGCAAATTATCTATCGATTGATATATAGATTGACTTGATATGTGCTCTGGATGTGCTATTAGGAGCTGTGCTAGAAGTGCTGTTGTCAGTCTTCCAGTAGATGACTGATCTTATTTATTTCCTTTTTTTATTTTCAGTAATTTTGAATAATTAGACAATGTCACAGTATATCTGGTTGATAGTATCTGGTTGACTGCTTTTCTACAGATGTATTTACGATGCTAGAAGGCGCTCCGGCACGCTCCGCGCGCCTACGCGGTCAACGTATATCAGTAGATCAGTAAAAATAAGAATATATTGATCACTGCTACTGATAAGTATGAATTTTCTTCGACTCTCTGATATTTCACTCTCTCGGATGCACATAGGAGGCGCTTCGGCACGCTTCGCGCGCCTCCGCGGTCAAAGTATATCAGTAGATTAGTAATAATAAGAATATATTGATCACTGTTACTGATATGCATTCTCTCCGACTCTCTGATATTTCACTCTCTCGGATGCACATAGGAGGCGCTCCGGCACGCTTCGCGCGCCTCCGCGGTCAATGCCGATCAATATATCAGTAATTATAATAAAACATTGATCACTGATACTGATATGCATTTTCACCGACTCCCTGATTTTTACTCTTTCGTATGCACATAAAAGACGCTCCGGCACGCTTCGCGCGCCTCCGCGGTCAAAGCCGATCAGTAGATCAGTAATTATAATAAAACATTGATCACAGATACTGATATGTTTTTTTCCGACTCTCTGATCTTTCACTTTCTCGTATGCACTTAGAAAACGCTCCGGCACGCTTCGCGCGCCTCCTCGGTCAAAGTCGATCAGTAGATCAGTAATAATAAGACTGTATTGATCACTGCTACTAATATGCATTTTCTCCGACTCTTTGATCTCTCACTCTCTCGTATGCACATAGAAAGCGCTCCGGCACGCTTCGCGCGCCTCCGCGGTCAAAGTCGATCAGTAGATCAGTAATAATAAGACTGTATTGATCACTGCTACTAATATGCATTTTCTCCGACTCTTTGATCTCTCACTCTCTCGTATGCACATAGAAAGCGCTCCGGCACGCTTCGCGCGCCTCCGCGGTCAAAGTCGATCAGTAGATCAGTAATAATAAGACTGTATTGATCACTGCTACTGATATGCATTTTCTCCGACTCTCTGATCTTCTACTCTCTCGTATGCACATAGAAAGCGCTCCGGCACGCTCGCGCGCCTCCGCGGTCAAAGCCGATCAGTAAATCAGTAAATACAATAATATATTGATCACTGATA
>CAWZYM010000285.1:632500-637500 GCA_963966185.1 Rhabditoides inermis | reverse complement strand
TTATATTGATATGCATTTTCTCCGACTCTCTGATCTTTTACTCTTTCGTTTGCACATTGAGGGCGCTCCGGCACGCTTCGCGCGCCTCCGCGGTCAGAGTCGATCAGTAGATCAGTAATTATAATAATATATTGATCACTGATACTGATATGCATTTTCTCCGACTCTCTGATCTTTTACTCTTTCGTTTGCACATTGAGGGCGCTCCGGCACGCTTCGCGCGCCTCCGCGGTCAAAGTCGATCAGTAGATCAGTAAATAAAATATAGATCAGTAAATAAAATAATACATTGATCACTGATACTGATATGCATTTTCTCCGACTCTCTGATCTTTTATTCTTTCGTTTGCACAAAGAGGGCGCTCCGGCACGCTTCGCGCGCCTCCGCGGTCAAAGTATATCAGTAGATCAGTAATAATAAGAATATATTGATCACTGTTACTGATATGCATTTTCTCCGGCTCTCTGATCGTTCACTTTTTCGTATACACATTGAAAGCGCTCCGGCACGCTCCGCGCGCCTCCGCGGTTAAAGTCGATCAGTAGATCAGTAATAATAAGAATATATTGATCACTGCTACTGATATGCATTTTCTCCGACTCTCTGATCGTTCACTTTCTCGTATGCACATAGAAAGCGCTCCGGCACGCTTCGCGCGCCTCCGCGGTCAAAGTCTATCAGTAAATCAGTAATAATGAGAATATATTGATCACTGCTACTGATATGCATTTTCTCCGACTCTCTGATCGTTCACTTTCTCGTATGCACATAGAGGGCGCTCCGGCACGCTTCGCGCGCCTCCGCGGTCAAAGTCTATCAATAGATCAGTAATAATAAGAATATATTGATCACTGTTACTGATATGCATTCTCTCCGACTCTCTGATATCTCACTCTCTCGGGTGCACATAGGAGGCGCTCCGGCAAGCTTTGCGCGCCTCCGCGGTCAAAGTCTATCAGTAGATCAGTAATAATAAGAATATATTGATCACTGTTACTGATATGCATTTTCTCCGACTCTTTGATATCTCTCTCGTATGCACATAGAGGGCGCTCCGGCACGCTTCGCGCGCCTCCGCGGTCAAAGTCTATCAATAGATCAGTAATAATAAGAATATATTGATCACTGTTACTGATATGCATTCTCTCCGACTCTCTGATATTTCACTCTCTCGGATGCACATAGGAGGCGCTCCGGCACGCTTCGCGCGCCTTCGCGTTCAAAGTCTATCAGTAGATCAGTAATAATAAGAATATATTGATCACTGTTACTTATATGCATTATCTCCGACTCTCTGATATTTCACTCTCTCGGATGCACATAGGAGGCGCTCCGGCACGCTTCGCGCGCCTCCGCGGTCAAAGTCTATCAGTAGATCAGTAATAATAAAAAATATATTGATCACTGTTACTGATATGCATTCTCTCCGACTCTCTGATATCTCACTCTCTCGGGTGCACATAGGAGGCGCTCCGGCAAGCTTTGCGCGCCTCCGCGGTCAAAGTCTATCAGTAGATCAGTAATAATAAGAATATATTGATCACTGTTACTGATATGCATTTTCTCCGACTCTTTGATATTTCACTCTCTCGTATGCACATAGGAGGCGCTGCGGCACGCTTCGCGCGCCTCCGCGGTCAAAGTCAGTAGATCAGTAATAATAAGATTATATTGATCACTGTTACTGATACGCATTCTCTCCGACTCTCTGATATTTCACTCTCTCGGATGCACATAGGAGGCGGTCCGGCACGCTCCGCGCGCCTCCGCGTTCAAACTCTATCAGTAGATCAGTAATTATAATAATACATTGATCACTGATACATATATGCATTTTCTTATACTCTCTGATCTTTCACTTTCTCGTCATAAAATAACTACTCTACGATCATAGACAGCCGGTCCGCGCGCCTTAGCGGTCAAATTCTATCAGTAGCTGGTTGTCAATGATTAGTTATCACGGATCTTATATTATAAAATCTCTACTCTCGCATTTGATCATAGACAGCCGCTCAGCGCGCCTCCGCGCTCAAATTCTATTAGTAGCTGGTTGTCAATGATTAGTTATCACGGATCTAATATTATAAAATCTCTACTCTCGCCTTTGATCATAGACAGCCGCTCCGCGCGCCTCCGCGGTCAAATTCGATCAGTAGCTGGTTGACAAAGATTAGTTATCACGGATCTAATATTATAAAATATTTACTCTCGCCTATGATCATAGACAACCGCTCCGCGCGCCTCCGCGGCCAAATTCTATCAGTAGCTGGTTGACAATTATTATTTATTTCAGATCCATGTAGACTTTATAGTTGTCACTGATCTAATATTATAAAATTCTTGAAAGAAAGACAGATAGAGAGAGAGAGAGAGAGAGAGAGAGAGAAAGAAACGAAAAAAGAGAGATGAGAAAAGGATGTGGTACTACAAAGTATTTAGCCTCGCCTCACTTCCCTGATCAAACATACAATGACGTGCGTGCATAATGTTTTATTGTATGTGCTCAGAAAAAAAATTTGCACAGTTTGTTGGAGTGTGGTGAGCTGTTTCGTAGTGCGTGGTGATGTTCTCGCTCGATTGCACAATTGACTGTCTCTTTCTCTAACAGCAGACAGACTGGCAGCTGGCGCACTCTCACCTCGCCACACTCTCTCGTCGCGGGGCAATAAAGTGGCGTCGATTAGAGGAATTTAATTGATAGCGGGCGTCGGAGGTCACAAAAAGATGCAAATTTTGGTAGAAGTGTAGTGGCCACCTATTTGCATGTTGTAGTAAAGGGAGACCTTACACGGTTGCCTAGTTTTCTTGAACAGCCCGCGACAACTGTTTGGTGTCGCCTCGCCTCGACTAAATCACTTCGTGAAAGGAAACCAGGAGGATTTATAAAAAGATTACGGGCAGATTTGTAGGTGAGGGAGTGTAGAGGAGTGACGTCGAAACCGTTTTTCGATAGCTGAAGTCTGCGATTCGCAGTACTCGTTCTTGTAAGGTCTACTCGCCGCACCCGATTCGTCAGTGACCCGTCTCTTCATCTGACACACTATCTCGCTGCTTTTCTGTCTGACTCTCTCGGATTACGCGCTATTTCGTCGGACCTTCTTGAGCTTATAGCTCTGCGGATATGAGAGATAAAGATCTGAAAATTGGAATCCTGCATCTCGGGATCGAGACCATCGGATCGATGTCACGTTTGGCTAGATAGGAGTAGTGGCTGGCGCGGTAGAGCGATGGACGTACGGAAACCATAGGGCATTTTACACACACAGGCAATTAGGGGTGATCTCGCGATTCTCAAATCTGAATGCCGTCGACCACGGTTGGCGACAAGACGATGTGTCAAAAAAGAAGGAAGGAAGGGAGTGAGAAAAGAGGAGGCAAAGAGACGGAGAGAAGGTGAAGGGTCATCGAGATGTATGAATAGGAGTAGAGAGGTAGTAAATGGAAATGACGTGAAAATTGTGCCTCGAATAAACTATTACGAATTTATGTGCCCGGAACATCCGTCTAAATACACTTTACACTTTTGGTAGAAGTGTAGTGGCCACCTATATACATGTTCTAGTGAAGTGAGACCTTACACGATTGCCTAGTTTTCTTGAACAGCCCGCGACAACTGTTTGGTGTCGCCTCGCCTCGACTAAATCACTTCGTGAAAGGAAACCAGGAGGAGTTATAAAAAGATTACGGGCAGATTTGTAGATGAGGGAGTGTAGAGGAGTGACGTCGAAACCGTTTTTCGATAGCTGAAGTCTGCGATTCGCAGTACTCGTTCTTGTAAGGTCTACTCGCCGCACCCGATTCGTCAGTGACCCGTCTCTTCATCTGACACACTATCTCGCTGCTTTTCTGTCTGACTCTCTCGGATTACGCGCTATTTCGTCGGACCTTCTTGAGCTTATAGCTCCGCGGATATGAGAGATAAAGATCTGAAAATTGGAATCCTGCATCTCGGGACCGAGACCATCGGATCGATGTCACGTTTGGCTAGATAGGAGTAGTGGGTGGCGCGGTAGAGCGATGGACGTACGGAAACCATAGGGCATTTTACACTTACAGGCAGATGGACTAGCGCGCTTCGCGCGCTAGAAATATAGGTATAAAATAGAGGAGAAAATTATCTATCGATGGATATATAGATTGACTTGATATGTGCTCTGGAAGTGCTATTAGGAGCTGTGCTAGAAGTTCTGTTGTCAGAGCCTTCCAAACATGAATGATCTATTTCATTAATTTTGAGTTACAGTATTAACAAATGTTTGAACATTGTCAATGTCTAACAGTAGCTGGTTGATAATTTTTGATTCTCGACTGATATTATCTTACCTATGCTCATAGAAGGCGCTCCGAGATGCAGCCGAAGACTATCGGTATATGAGTGATAACTATGTCATAACTAAACTACACTTTCCGTTTCTCCGCTTCTCTCTCTCTCTCTCTCTGTCTCTCTGTCTCTCTCTGTCTCTCTCTCTCTTTGCTCTAGAAGGCGCTCCGGCACGCTACCACGTGCCTCCGCGGTCAAATTCTATCAGTAGCTGGTTGACAATGATTAGTTATCACGGATCTAAGATTATAAAATCTCTACTCTCGCCTTTCATCACAGACAGACGCTCCGCGCGCCTCAGCGGTCAAATTCTATCAGTAGCTGGTTGACAATGATTAGTTATCACGTATCAAATAATATAAAATCTCTACTCTCGCCTTTGATCACAGACAGCCGCTCCGCGCGCCTCCGCGGTCAAATTCTATCAGTAGCTGGTTGACAATGATTAGTTATCACGGATCTAATAATATAAAATATCTACTCTCGCCTTTGATCACAGACAGCCGCTCCGCGCGTCCCCGCGGTCAAATTCTATCAGTAGCTGGTTGACAATGATTAGTTATCACGGATCTAATATTATAAAATATCTACTCTCGCCTACGATCATAGACAGCCGCTCCGCGCGCCTACGCGGTCAAAGTATATCAGTATATCAGTATTATTATGAATACATTGATC
>CAWZYM010000285.1:610000-627500 GCA_963966185.1 Rhabditoides inermis | reverse complement strand
TTTCTCCGGCTCTCTGATCGTTCACTTTTTCGTATACACATTGAAAGCGCTCCGGCACGCTCCGCGCGCCTCCGCGGTTAAAGTCGATCAGTAGATCAGTAATAATAAGAATATATTGATCACTGCTACTGATATGCATTTTCTCCGACTCTCTGATCGTTCACTTTCTCGTATGCACATAGAAAGCGCTCCGGCACGCTTCGCGCGCCTCCGCGGTCAAAGTCTATCAGTAAATCAGTAATAATGAGATTATATTGATCACTGCTACTGATATGCATTTTCTCCGACTCTCTGATCGTTCACTTTCTCGTATGCACATAGAAAGCGCTCCGGCACGCTTCGCGCGCCTCCGCGGTCAAAGTCGATCAGCATATCAGTAATTATAATAATACATTGATCACTTATATTGATATGCATTTTCTCCGAATCTCTGATCTTTTACTCTTTCGTTTGACATTGAGGGCGCTCCGGCACGCTTCGCGCGCCTCCGCAGTCAAAGTCGATCAGTAGATCAGTATTTATAATACGACATTGATCACTGAAACTGATATGCAATCTATTCTACTCTCTGATCTTTTACTGTTTCGTATGCACATAGAAGGCGCTCCGGCACGCTTCGCGCGCCTCCGCGGTCAAAGTCGATCAGTATATCAGTAATTATAATAATATATTGATCACTGGTACTGATATGCATTCTCTCCTACTCTCTGATCTTTTATTCTTTCGTTTGCACATAGAGGGCGCTCCGGCACGCTTCGCGCGCCTTCGCGGTCAGAGTCGATCAGTAGATCAGTAATTATAATAATATATTGATCACTGATACTGATATGCATTTTCTCCGACTCTCTGATCTTTTACTCTTTCGTTTGCACATTGAGGGCGCTCCGGCACGCTTCGCGCGCCTCCGCGGTCAAAGTCGATCAGTAGATCAGTATTTATAATAATACATTGATCACTGAAACTGATATGCAATCTATTCTACTCTCTGATCTTTTACTCTTTCGTATGCACATAGAAGGCGCTCCGGCACGCTTCGCGCGCCTCCGCGGTCAAAGTCGATCAGTAGATCAGTAAATAAAATATAGATCAGTAAATAAAATAATACATTGATCACTGATACTGATATGCATTTTCTCCGACTCTCTGATCTTTTATTCTTTCGTTTGCACAAAGAGGGCGCTCCGGCACGCTTCGCGCGCCTCCGCGGTCAAAGTATATCAGTAGATCAGTAATAATAAGAATATATTGATCACTGCTACTGATATGCATTTTCTCCGGCTCTCTGATCGTTCACTTTTTCGTATACACATTGAAAGCGCTCCGGCACGCTCCACGCGCCTCCGCGATTAAAGTTGATCAGTAGATCAGTAATAATAAGAAGATATTGATCACTGTTACTGATATGCATTTTCTCCGGCTCTCTGATCGTTCACTTTTTCGTATACACATTGAAAGCGCTCCAGCACGCTCCGCGCGCCTCCGCGGTTAAAGTCGATCAGTAGATCAGTAATAATAAGAATATATTGATCACTGCTACTGATATGCATTTTCTCCGACTCTCTGATCGTTCACTTTCTCGTATGCACATAGAAAGCGCTCCGGCACGCTTCGCGCGCCTCCGCGGTCAAAGTCTATCAGTAAATCAGTAATAATGAGAATATATTGATCACTGCTACTGATATGCATTTTCTCCGACTCTCTGATCGTTCACTTTCTCGTATGCACATAGAAAGCGCTCCGGCACGCTTCGCGCGCCTCCGCGGTCAAAGTATATCAGTAGATCAGTAATTATTGATCACTGAGACTGATATGCATTTCTCCTACTCTCTGATCTTTTACTCTTTCGTATGCACATAAAGGGCGCTCCGGCACACTCCGCGGTGAAATATTATAAAATATAAGAGAGCGAGAGAGAGAGAGAGGGAGAGTGAGAGAGAGATATGTGCAGCTAGTTGACAATTATTATTTAATTTAGATGCAAGTAGAGAGAAATAGAGCAAGAGAGAAGATAGGGAGAGAGAAAGAGAGCGAGCGAGCGAGCGAGAGAGAGAGAGATACGGAAAAGAGAAAAAGAGAGAGAGAGAGAGAGAGAGAGAGAGAGAGAGAGACGAAAAGAGAGAGAATAAACAGAGAGAGAAAAAGAGAGATAAAGTATAAAAAAAAACAGAGAGAGAGAGAGAGAGAGAGAGAGAGAGTGCGAGCGAGAGTGAGAGCGAGACGAAAAAAAGGATGCGAAAAAAAGGTTACGTATATTTCGCCTCGCCTCACTTCTCTGATTGAATATAGAAGGACGTGAGTGCATATAGTATTTTTTTGTATTTACTCATAATATAGTAATCGCGCAGTTTGTTGGAGTGTGGTGAGCTGTTTCGTAGTGCATGGTGATGTTCTCGCTCATTTGCACAATTGACTGTCTTTTTCTCTGACATCAGACAGACTGGCAGCTGGCGCACTCTCACCTCGCCACACTCTCTCGTCGCGGGGCAATAAAATGGCGTCGATTAGAGGAATTTAATTGATAGCGGGCGTAAGAGGTCACAAAAAGATGCAAATTTTGGTAGAAGTGTATTGGCCACCTATTTGCATGTTGTAGTAAAGGCAGACCTTACACGGTTGCCTAGTTTTCTTGAACAGCCCGCGACAAATGTTTTGTCTCGCCTCGCCTCGATTAAATCACTTCGTGAAAGCTAACCAGAAAGAGTTATAAAAAGATTACGGGCAGATTTGTAGGTAAGGGAGTGTAGAGGAGTGACGTCGAAACCGTTTCTCGATAGCAGAAGTCTGCGATTCGCAGTGCTCGTTCTTGTAAGGTCTACTCGCCGCAGCCGATTCGCCAGTGACCCGTCTCCTCGCCTCACACACTATTTCGCCTCTTTTGTGTCTGACTCTCTCGGATTACGCGATATTTCGTCGGACTTTCTTTAGCTTATAGCTCCGCGGATAAGAGAGATAAAGATCTGAAAATTGGAATCCTGCATCTCGGGACCGAGACCATCGGATCGATGTCACGTTTGGCTAGATATGAGTAGTGGCTGGCGCGGTAGAGCGATGGACGTACGGACGGACGGAAACCATAGAGCATTTTGCACAGCCAGGCGCAGCGGGCGCTGCGACTAGCGCGCTTCGCGCGCTAGAAATATAGGTATAAAATAGAAGAGCAAATTATCTATCGATTGATATATAGATTGACTTGATATGTGCTCTGGATGTGCTATTAGGAGCTGTGCTAGAAGTGCTGTTGTCAGTCTTCCAGTAGATGACTGATCTTATTTATTTCCTTTTTTTATTTTCAGTAATTTTGAATAATTAGACAATGTCACAGTATATCTGGTTGATAGTATCTGGTTGACTGCTTTTCTACAGATGTATTTACGATGCTAGAAGGCGCTCCGGCACGCTCCGCGCGCCTACGCGGTCAACGTATATCAGTAGATCAGTAAAAATAAGAATATATTGATCACTGCTACTGATAAGTATGAATTTTCTTCGACTCTCTGATATTTCACTCTCTCGGATGCACATAGGAGGCGCTTCGGCACGCTTCGCGCGCCTCCGCGGTCAAAGTATATCAGTAGATTAGTAATAATAAGAATATATTGATCACTGTTACTGATATGCATTCTCTCCGACTCTCTGATATTTCACTCTCTCGGATGCACATAGGAGGCGCTCCGGCACGCTTCGCGCGCCTCCGCGGTCAATGCCGATCAATATATCAGTAATTATAATAAAACATTGATCACTGATACTGATATGCATTTTCACCGACTCCCTGATTTTTACTCTTTCGTATGCACATAAAAGACGCTCCGGCACGCTTCGCGCGCCTCCGCGGTCAAAGCCGATCAGTAGATCAGTAATTATAATAAAACATTGATCACAGATACTGATATGTTTTTTTCCGACTCTCTGATCTTTCACTTTCTCGTATGCACTTAGAAAACGCTCCGGCACGCTTCGCGCGCCTCCTCGGTCAAAGTCGATCAGTAGATCAGTAATAATAAGACTGTATTGATCACTGCTACTAATATGCATTTTCTCCGACTCTTTGATCTCTCACTCTCTCGTATGCACATAGAAAGCGCTCCGGCACGCTTCGCGCGCCTCCGCGGTCAAAGTCGATCAGTAGATCAGTAATAATAAGACTGTATTGATCACTGCTACTAATATGCATTTTCTCCGACTCTTTGATCTCTCACTCTCTCGTATGCACATAGAAAGCGCTCCGGCACGCTTCGCGCGCCTCCGCGGTCAAAGTCGATCAGTAGATCAGTAATAATAAGACTGTATTGATCACTGCTACTGATATGCATTTTCTCCGACTCTCTGATCTTCTACTCTCTCGTATGCACATAGAAAGCGCTCCGGCACGCTCGCGCGCCTCCGCGGTCAAAGCCGATCAGTAAATCAGTAAATACAATAATATATTGATCACTGATACTGATATGCATTCTCTCCTACTCTCTGATCTTTCACTCTCTCGTATGTACATAGAAGGCGCTCCGGCACACTCCGCGGTGAAAGCCTATCAGTAGCTGGTTGACAATTACTATTTATTATAGATACAAGTATACTTAGTTTATAGTTATCACTGGTGTAATATTATAAATTATAAGAGAGAGAGAGAGAGAAAGAGAGAGAGAGAGAGAGAGAGAGAGAGAGAGAGAGAGAGAGGGATGAGCAGCTAGTTGACAATTATTATTGATTTTAGATCCAAGTAGTCTTCATAGTTATCACTAATCTAAAATCATAATATATAAGAGAGAGATAGAGGAAGAGAGGGAGAGAGGGAGAGAAAGAGAGAGGGAGAGAGAGAGAGACGAAAAAAGAGGGATGAGAAAAGTAGAGGGATGAGAAAAGAAGGTTACATAGTATTTCGCCTCGCCTCACTTCTATGATTGAATATAGAAGGACGTGAATGCATATAGTAATGTTTTATTGTATTTACTCAGAATATAGTAATCGCGCAGTTTGTTGGAGTGTGGTGAGCTGTTTCGTAGTGCGTGGTGCTGTTCTCGCTCACTTGCACAATTTACTGTCTCTTTCTCTAACAGCAGACAGACTGGCAGCTGGCGCACTCTCACCTCGCCACACTCTCTCGTCGCGGGGCAATAAAGTGGCGTCGATTAGAGGAATTTAATTGATAGCGAGCGTCAGAGGTCACAAAAAGATGCAAATTTTGTTAGAAGTGTAGTGGCCACCTATTTGCATGTTGTAGTAAAGGGAGATCTGACACGGTTGCCTAGTTTTCTTGAACAGCCCGCGACAACTGTTTGGTGTCGCCTCGCCTCGACTAAATCACTTCGTGAAAAGAAACCAGGAGGAGTTATAAAAAGATTACGGGCCAATTTGTAGGTGAGGGAGTGTAGAGGAGTGACGTCGAAACCGTTTTTCGATAGCTGAAGTCTGCGATTCGCAGTACTCGTTCTTGTAAGGTCTACTCGCCGCAGCCGATTCGCCAGTGACCCGTCTCCTCGCCTCACACACTATTTCGCCTGTTTTCTGTCTGACTCTCTCTGATTACGCGCTATTTCGTCGGACTTTCTGGAGCTTATAGCTCCGCGGATATGATAGATAAAGATCTGAAAATTGGAATCCTGCATCTCGGGACCGAGACCATCGGATCGATGTCACGTTTGGCTAGATAGGAGTAGTGGCTGGCGCGGTAGAGCGATGGACGGACGGAAACCATAGGGCATTTTGCACAGCCAGGCGCAGCGGGCGCTGCGATTAGGGGTGATCTCGCGATTCTCAAATCTGAATGCCGTCGACCACGGTTGGCGACAAGACGATGTGTCAAAAAAGAAGGAAGGAAGGGAGTGAGAAAAGAGGAGGCAAAGAGACGGAGAGAAGGTGAAGGGTCATCGAGATGTATGAATAGGAGTAGAGAGGTAGTAAATGGAAATGACGTGAAAATTGTGCCTCGAATAAACTATTACGAATTTATGTGCCCGGAACATCCGTCTAAATACACTTTACACTTTTGGTAGAAGTGTAGTGGCCACCTATATACATGTTCTAGTGAAGTGAGACCTTACACGATTGCCTAGTTTTCTTGAACAGCCCGCGACAACTGTTTGGTGTCGCCTCGCCTCGACTAAATCACTTCGTGAAAGGAAACCAGGAGGAGTTATAAAAAGATTACGGGCAGATTTGTAGATGAGGGAGTGTAGAGGAGTGACGTCGAAACCGTTTTTCGATAGCTGAAGTCTGCGATTCGCAGTACTCGTTCTTGTAAGGTCTACTCGCCGCACCCGATTCGTCAGTGACCCGTCTCTTCATCTGACACACTATCTCGCTGCTTTTCTGTCTGACTCTCTCGGATTACGCGCTATTTCGTCGGACCTTCTTGAGCTTATAGCTCCGCGGATATGAGAGATAAAGATCTGAAAATTGGAATCCTGCATCTCGGGACCGAGACCATCGGATCGATGTCACGTTTGGCTAGATAGGAGTAGTGGGTGGCGCGGTAGAGCGATGGACGTACGGAAACCATAGGGCATTTTACACTTACAGGCAGACTAGCCCGAGCGGCGCTGGCGCGCCGCTCGGGCTAGGGCCGCCTTCGGCGGCCTCAACACTTAAACATCAAACTGAAATCATCACTCAAATCTAATTTCATAACTAAAATATGTCCACAAACCTCTAATGCAACTAAGAAGTACATTACAATACAAAACACAGAAAATGAAGACAATTGAACGTTGTTTACAAATTTGTTTACTTGTTTACACTTTATGTAAACAACATTATTGAACTCATCCCCAAGTCTACTACACGTTATACACCTTTCAAACACGTTTTCAGGTTGTTTACATATATGTTTACTTGTTTACAATATTTGTAAACAACATTTTTGAACACACCAAGAATGCTACTAAACATTTGACATCTTCAAAACACATTTTCAGATTGTTTACAAAGTTGTTTACTTGTTTACTTCATCTGTAAACAACATTTTTGAACTCGCCTCTTGGTGTACTACATCTTAGACACCTTCAAAACAAACTTTTAATTTGTTTACAAAGTTGTTTACTTGTTGACAAACATTTAAACAACAACATCGCTGACTTGCCTCCAGGTCACATACCAAGTTTGGAGTCTTTGGCATCAAAACTGACCGAGATACGTCATTACCATATTTGGAAATATGCAAATGAGGTCAAAAATCAAAACTTAAATTCTCGACCCTACAGTACCTTAACCCCAAAAGGGCATCTCAGTAGCTTGAAAACGAATCATAGTTTACATAAAAAGTGCTTAAAATTTCGTCTATGTCCATGAGAGTTTCGGTCAACCCATATAAGGAAAGGTCAGATCAGGACCCCAGGTAAACGATTGCATACCAGGACCACCTAGGATCTAATTTCCATACCTCAACCCCCAACGATAACTACAACATGAGATACAACCGCGGACAGAAAACAAACACCATAGCATAATTTATAGGGGTGGGCGGGTGACTAGCGCGCTTCGCGCGCTAGAAATATGGGTATAAAATAGAGGAGAAAATTATCTATCGATTGTTATATAGATTGACTTGATATGTGCTCTGGAAGTGCTATTAGGAGCTGTGCTAGAAGTGCTGTTTTCAGTCTTCCAGTAGATGACTGATCTTTTTCATTTCCTTTTTTATTTTCAGTAATTTTAAATAATTAGAACGTGTCACAGTCTATCTGGTTGATAGTATCTTCTTGACTGCTTTCCTGTTATATTTACTATGCTCATAGAAGGCGCTCCGGCACGCTCCGCGGTCATAGCCTATGAGTATTTCACTAATAAAAATAATAATAAAATGATCACTGATACTGATATGCACTTTCTCCTACTCTCTGATATTTTACTCTCTCGTATGCACATAGAGGGCGCTCCGGCACGCTTCGCGCGCCTCCGCGGTCAAAGTCGATCAGTAGATCAGTAATTATGATAATTTATTAATCACTGATACTGATATAGAATCTATTCTACTCTCTGAGTAGCTGGTTGATAATTTTTGATTCTCGCGCATTTTTGATTCTCGCGCCGAGATGCAGCCGAAGACTATCGGTATATGAGTGATAAATATGTTATAACTAAACTACACTTTTCGTTTCTCCGCTTCTCTCTCTCTCTCTCTCGCTCTCTCTCCTTTGCTCTAGAAGGCGCTCCGGCACGCTTCGCGCGCTTCCGCGGTCAAAGCCGATCAGTAGATCAGTAATTATAATTATTTATTGATCACTGATACTGATATGCATTTTCTCCTACTCTTTGATAAGTTACTCTCTCGTATACACATAGAAAGCGCTCCTGCACGCTCCGCCCCCCTCCGCGGTCAAAGTCGATCAGTAGATCAGTAATAATAAGACTATATTGATCACTGCTACTGATATGCATTTTCTCCGACTCTCTGATCTTTTACTTTCTCGTATGCACAAAGAAAGCGCTCCGGCACGCTCCGCGCGCCTCCGCGGTCAAAGTCGATCAGTAGATCAGTAATAATAAGACTATATTGATCACTGCTACTGATATGCATTTTCTCCGACTCTCTGATCTTTTACTTTCTCGTATGCACTTAGAAAGCACTCCGGCACGCTCCGCGCGCCTCCGCGGTCAAAGTCGATCAGTAGATCAGTAATAATAAGACTATATTGATCACTGCTACTGATATGCATTTTCTCCGACTCTCTGATCTTTTACTTTCTCGTATACACATAGAAAGCGCTCCTGCACGCTCCGCCCCCCTCCGCGGTCAAAGTCGATCAGTAGATCAGTAATAATAAGACTATATTGATCACTGCTACTGATATGCATTTTCTCCGACTCTCTGATCTTTTACTTTCTCGTATGCACAAAGAAAGCGCTCCGGCACGCTCCGCGCGCCTCCGCGGTCAAAGTCGATCAGTAGATCAGTAATAATAAGACTATATTGATCACTGCTACTGATATGCATTTTCTCCGACTCTCTGATCTTTTACTTTCTCGTATGCACTTAGAAAGCGCTCCGGCACGCTCCGCGCGCCTCCGCGGTCAAAGTCGATCAGTAGATCAGTAATAATAAGACTATATTGATCACTGCTACTGATATGCATTTTCTCCGACTCTCTGATCTTTTACTTTCTCGTATGCACAAAGAAAGCGCTCCGGCACGCTCCGCGCGCCTCCGCGGTCAAAGTCGATCAGTAGATCAGTAACATCAGTAATAATAAGACTATATTGATCACTGCTACTGATATGCATTTTCTCCGACTCTCTGATCTTTTACTTTCTCGTATGCACTTAGCAAGCGCTCCGGCACGCTCCGCGCGCCTCCGCGGTCAAAGTCGATCAGTAGATCAGTAATAATAAGACTATATTGATCACTGCTACTGATATGCATTTTCTCCGACTCTCTGATCTTTTACTTTCTCGTATGCACTTAGATAGCGCTCCGGCACGCTCCGCGCGCCTCCGCGGTCAAAGTCGATCAGTAGATCAGTAATAATAAGACTATATTGATCACTGCTACTGATATGCATTTTCTCTAACTCTTTTATCTTTCACTCTCTCGTATGCACATAGAAAGCGCTCCGGCACGCTCCGCGCGCCTCCGCGGTCAAAGTCGATCAGTAGATCAGTAATATATAATAAAACATTGATCACTGCTACTGATATGCGTTTTCTCCATTTCTCTTATCTTTTACTTTCTCGTATGCACATAGAAAGCGCTCCGGCACGCTTCGCGCGCCTCCGCCGTCAAAACCGATCAGTATATCAGTAATTATAATAATATACTGATCACTGATACTGATATGCCTTCTCTCCTACTCTCTGATCTTTTACTCTCTCGTATGCACTCAGAATGCGTTCCGGCACACTCCGCTCCGCGGTAAAAGCCTATCAGTAGCTGGTTGACAATTTTTATTTATTAGAGATACAAATATAATTTATAGTTATCACTGGTCTCATATTATAAAATCGAGAGAGAGAAAGAGAGAGAGAGAGAGAGAGAGAGAGAGAGAGACAGAGAGAGACAGAGAGAGAGAGAGAGATACGAAAGAAATAGCGAGAGAGAGAGAGAGAGAGAGAGAGAGAGAGAGAAAGACGAGAGAGAGAGAGAGAGAGATAAGAAAGAGAGAGAGAGAGAGAAAGAGAGAGAGACGAAAAAAGAGGGATGAGAAAAAGAGAGGGATGAGAAAAGAAGGTTACATAGTATTTCGCCTCGCCTCACTTCCTGATTGAATATAGAATGTCGTTAGTGCATACAGTTATATTTGTATTGTATTTGCTCAGAATATAGACTTTGCACAGTTTGTGGAGTGTGGTGAGCTGTTTCGTAGTGCATGGTGCTGTTCTCGCTCATTTGCACAATTTACTGTTTCTTTCTCTAACAGCAGACAGACTGGCAGCTGGCGCACTCTCACCTCGCCACACTCTCTCGTCGCGGGGCAATAAAACGACGTCGATTAGAGGAATTTAATTGATAGCGAGCGTCAGAGGTCACAAAAAGATGCAAATTTTGGTAGAAGTGTAGTGGCCACCTATTTGCATGTTGTAGTAAAGGGAGACCTTACACGGTTGCCTAGTTTTCTTGAACAGCCCGCGACAACTGTTTGGTGTCGCCTCGCCTCGACTAAATCACTTCGTGAAAGGAAACCAGGAGGATTTATAAAAAGATTACGGGCAGATTTGTAGGTGAGGGAGTGTAAAGGAGTGACGTCGAAACCGTTTTTCGATAGCTGAAGTCTGCGATTCGCAGTACTCGTTCTTGTAAGGTCTACTCGCCGCACCCGATTCGTCAGTGACCCGTCTCTTCATCTGACACACTATCTCGCTGCTTTTCTGTCTGACTCTCTCGGATTACGCGCTATTTCGTCGGACCTTCTTGAGCTCATAGCTCCGCGGATATGAGAGATAACGAGCTGAAAATTGGAATCCTGCATCTCGGGACCGAGACCATCGGATCGATGTCACGTTTGGCTAGATAGGAGTAGTGGGTGGCGCGGTAGAGCGATGGACGTACGGAAACCATAGGGCATTTTACACTTACACCCGACTAGCGCGCTTCGCGCGCTAGAAATATAGGTATAAAATAGAGGAGAAAATTATCTATCGATTGACATATAGATTGACTTGATATGTGCTCTGGAAGTGCTATAGGAGCTGTGCTAGAAGTGCTGTTGTCAGAGCTTTCCAAAAATGAGTATTCTTTATTGTATTCACTTAATTTTGAATTACAGTATTAACTATCAAACTCTATCAGTAGCTGGTTGACAATGATTAGTTATCACGGATCTAATATTATAAAATCTCTACTCTCGCCTTCGATCACAAACAGCCGCTCCGCGCGCCTCAGCGGTCAAATTCTATCAGTAGCTGGTTGACAATTATTAGTTATCACGGATTTAATATTATAAAATATCTACTCTCGCCTATGATCATAGATACCCGCTCCGCGCGCCTCAGCGGTCAAGTTCTATTAGTAGCTGGTTGACAATGATTAGTTATCACGGATCTAATATTATAAAATCTCTACTCTCGCCTTTGATCACATACAGCCGCTCCGCGCGCCTCAGCGGTCAAATTCTATCAGTAGCTGGTTGACACAGATTAGTTATCACGGATCTATTATTATAAAATCTCTACTCTCGCCTTTGATCACAGACAGCCGCTCCGCGCGCCTCAGCGGTCAAACTCTATCAGTAGCTGGTTGACAATGATTAGTTATCACGGATATAACATCATAAAATATCTACTCTCGCCTATGATCTCAAATAGCCGCTCCGGCACGCTCCGCGCGCCTCCGCGGTCAAAGTATATCAGTAGATCAGTAATAATAAAAATATATTGATCACTGCTACTGATATGCATTTTCACTTTCTGATGTTTTACTCTCTCGTATGCTCATAGAAAGCACTCCGGGCACGCTTCGCGCGCCTCCGCGGCCAAATATATCAGTAGATCAGTAATAATAAGAATATATTGATCACTGATATTAATATACATGTCAGTCTTTCAGTAAATGACTGATCTTCGTTTATTTCTCTTTTTTTAGTTTTCAGTGATATCGAATAATTAGAAAGTGTCACAGTCTATCAGTATCTGGTTGATTGTATCTGGTTGACTGCTTTTCTACAGATGTATTTCATAGTAAGCACTCCGGCACGCTCCGCGGTCAGAGCCTATCAGTAGATCAGTGATAAAAATAATAATATAATTATCACTGATACTGTTAAGTATGCATTTTCTCCTACTCTCTGATATTTTACTCTCTCGTATGCACATGGAGGGCGCTCCGAAACGCTCCGCGCGCCTCCGCGGTCAAAGCCGATCAGTTGATCAGTAATTATAATAATATATTAATTACTGATACTGATATACAATTTCTCCTACTTTCTGATATTTTACTCTTTCGTATGCACATATAAGGCGCTCCGGCACGCTTCGCGCGCCTCCGCGGTCAAAGCCGATCAGTATATCAGTAATTGTAATAAAACATTGATCACTGATACTGATATGCATTCTCTCCGACTATCTGATTTTTTACTCTTTCGTATGCACATAGAGAACGCTCCGGCACGCTTCGCGCGCCTCCGCGGTCAAAGCCGATCAGTAGAACAGTAATCATAATAATATGTTAATCACTGATACTGATATGCAATCTCTTCTACTCTCTGATCTTTTACTTTTTCGTATGCACATATAAGGCGCTCCGGCACGCTCCGCGCGCCTCCGCGGTCAAAATATATCAGTAGATCAGTAATAGTAAGAATGCATTGATCACTGCTACAGATATGAATTTTCTCCGACTCTCTGATCGTTCTTTCTCTCGTATGCACATAGAAAGCGCTCCGGCACGCTCTGCGCGCCTAAGCGTTCAAAATTTATCAGTAGATCAGTAATAGTAAGAATGCATTGATCACGGCTACTGATATGAATTTTCTCCGACTCTCTGATCTTTCTTTCTCTCGTATGCACATAGAAAGCGCTCCGGCACGCTCCGCGCGCCTCCGCGGTCAAATTCTATCAGTAGATCAGTAATAGTAAGAATGCATTGATCACTGCTACTGATATGAATTTTCTTCGACTCTCTGATCGTTCACTTTCTCGTATGCACATAGAAAGCGCTCCGGCACGCTCCGCGCGCCTCCGCGGTCAAAATATATCAGTAGATCAGTAATAGTAAGAACGCATTGATCACTGCTACTGATATGAATTTTCACCGACTCTCTGATCGTTCACTTTTTCGTATGCACATAGAAAGCGCTCCGGCACGCTCCGCGCGCCTCCGCGGTCAAAGTATATCAGTAGATCAGTAATAGTAAGAATGCATTGATCACTGCTACTGATATGAATTTTCTCCGACTCTCTGATCGTTCACTTTCTCGTTTGCACATAGAAAGCGCTCCGGCACGCTCCGCGCGCCTCCGCGGTCAAATTCTATCAGTAGATCAGTAATAGTAAGAATGCATTGATCACTGCTACTGATATGAATTTTCTCCGACTCTCTGATCGTTCACTTTCTCGTATGCACATAGAAAGCGCTCCGGCACGCTCCGCGCGCCTCCGCGGTCAAAATATATCAGTAGATCAGTAATAGTAAGAATGTATTGATCACTGCTACTGATATGAATTTTCTCCGACTCTCTGATCGTTCACTTTCTCGTATGCACATAGAAAGCGCTCCGGCACGCTCCGCGCGCCTCCGCGGTCACAATATATCAGTAGATCAGTAATAGTAAGAATGCATTGATCACTGCTACTGATATGAATTTTCTCCGACTCTCTGATCTTTCACTCTCTCGTATGCACATAGAAAGCGCTCCGGCACGCTCCGCGCGCCTCCGCGGTCACAATATATCAGTAGATCAGTAATAGTAAGAATGCATTGATCACTGCTACTGATATGAATTTTCTCCGACTCTCTGATCTTTCACTCTCTCGTATGCTCATAGAGGGCGCTCCGGCACACTCCGCGGTAAAAGCCTATCAGTAGCTGGTTGACAATTTTTATTTATTAGAGATACAAATATACTTTATAGTTATTACTGGTCTTATATTATAAAATTTAAGCGAGCGAGAGAGAAAGAGAGAGAGAGAGAGAGAGAGAGAGAGAGAGAGAGAGAGAGAAAGAAAGAGAGTGGGATGAGCAGCTGGTTGACAATTATTATTTGTTTTAGATCCTAGTAGACTTCATAGTTATCAATAATCTAAAATCATAATATATAAGAGAGAGATAGAGGAAGAGAGGGAGAGAGGGAGAGAAAGAGAGAGAGAGAGAGAGAGAGAGAGAGACGTGAGAAGAGAGGGATAAGTAAAGGAGAGAGATGAGAAAAGGAGGTTACATAGTATTTCGCCTCGCCTCACTTCTATGATTGAATATAGAATGACGTGAGTGCATATACATAGTATTGTTTTATTGTATGTGCTCAGAAAATAGTTTGTTGGAGTGTGGTGAGCTGTTTCGTAGTGCATGGTGATACTCTCGCTCATTTGCACAATTGACTGTCTTTTTCTCTGACATCAGACAGACTGGCAGCTGGCGCACTCTCACCTCGCCACACTCTCTTGTCGCGGGGCAATAAAGTGGCGTCGATTAGAGGTTTTTAATTGATAGCGAGCGTTAGAGGTCACAAAAATATGCAAATTTTGGTAGAAGTGTAGTGGCCACCTATTTGCATGTTGTAGTAAAGGGAGACCTTACACGGTTGCCTAGTTTTCTTGAACAGCCCGCGACAACTGTTTGGTGTCGCCTCGCCTCGACTAAATCACTTCGTGAAAGGAAACCAGGAGGATTTATAAAAAGATTACGGGCAGATTTGTAGGTGAGGGAGTGTAGAAGAGTGACGTCGAAACCGTTTCTCGATAGCTGAAGTCTGCGATTCGCAGTACTCGTTCTTGTAAGGTCTACTCGCCGCACCCGATTCGTCAGTGACCCGTCTCTTCATCTGACACACTATCTCGCTGCTTTTCTGTCTGACTCTCTCGGATTACGCGCTATTTCGTCGGACCTTCTTGAGCTTATAGCTCCGCGGATATGAGAGATAACGAGCTGAAAATTGGAATCCTGCATCTCGGGACCGAGACCATCGGATCGATGTCACGTTTGGCTAGATAGGAGTAGTGGCTGGCGCGGTAGAGCGATGGACGTACGGAAACCATAGGGCATTTTACACATACTAGCGACTAGCGCGCTTCGCGCGCTAGAAATATAGGTATAAAATAGAGGAGAAAATTATCTATCGATTGTTATATAGATTGACTTGATATGTGCTCTGGAAGTGCTATTAGGAGCTGTGCTAGAAGTGCTGTTTTCAGTCTTCCAGTAGATGACTGATCTTTTTCATTTCCTTTTTTATTTTCAGTAATTTAAATAATTAGAACGTGTCACAGTCTATCTGGTTGATAGTATCTTCTTGACTGCTTTCCTGTTATATTTACTATGCTCATAGAAGGCGCTCCGGCACGCTCCGCGGTCATAGCCTATGAGTATTTCACTAATAAAAATAATAATAAAATGATCACTGATACTGATATGCACTTTCTCCTACTCTCTGATATTTTACTCTCTCGTATGCACATAGAGGGCGCTCCGGCACGCTTCGCGCGCCTCCGCGGTCAAAGTCGATCAGTAGATCAGTAATTATGATAATTTATTAATCACTGATACTGATATAGAATCTATTCTACTCTCTGAGTAGCTGGTTGATAATTTTTGATTCTCGCGCTTCGAGATGCAGCCGAAGACTATCGGTATATGAGTGATAAATATGTTATAACTAAACTACACTTTTCGTTTCTCCGCTTCTCTCTCTCTCTCTCTCTCGCTCTCTCTCCTTTGCTCTAGAAGGCGCTCCGGCACGCTTCGCGCGCTTCCGCGGTCAAAGCCGATCAGTAGATCAGTAATTATAATAACATTTTTATCACTGCTACTGATATGCGTTTTCTCCTACTCTCTGATATTTTACTCTTTCGTATGCACATGAAGAGCGCTCCGAGATGCAGCCGAAGACAATCGGTATATGAGTGATAACTATGTCATAACTAAACTACACTTTCCGTTTCTCCGCTTCTCTCTCTCTCTCTCTCTCTCTCTCTCTCTCTCTGTCTCTCTCTCTCTTTCTCTCTCTCTCTGTCTCTTTCTGTCTCTTTCTCTCTCTCCTTTGCTCTAGAAGGCGCTCCGGCACGCTTCGCGCGCCTCCGCGGTCAAAGCCGATCAGTAGATCAGTAATTATAATTATTTATTGATCACTGATACTGATATGCATTTTCTCCTACTCTTTGATAAGTTACTCTCTCGTATGCACATAGAAAGCGCTCCGGCACGCTCCGCGCGCCTCCGCGGTCAAAATCGATTAGTAGATCAGTAATAATAAGACTATATTGATCACTGCTACTGATATGCATTTTCTCCGACTCTCTGGTCTTTTACTTTCTCGTATACACATAGAAAGCGCTCCTGCACGCTCCGCCCCCCTCCGCGGTCAAAGTCGATCAGTAGATCAGTAATAATAAGACTATATTGATCACTGCTACTGATATGCATTTTCTCCGACTCTCTGATCTTTTACTTTCTCGTATGCACAAAGAAAGCGCTCCGGCACGCTCCGCGCGCCTCCGCGGTCAAAGTCGATCAGTAGATCAGTAATAATAAGACTATATTGATCACTGCTACTGATATGCATTTTCTCCGACTCTCTGATATTTTACTTTCTCGTATGCACAAAGAAAGCGCTCCGGCACGCTCCGCGCGCCTCCGCGGTCAAAGTCGATCAGTAGATCAGTAATAATAAGACTATATTGATCACTGCTACTGATATGCATTTTCTCCGACTCTCTGATCTTTTACTTTCTCGTATGCACTTAGCAAGCGCTCCGGCACGCTCCGCGCGCCTCCGCGGTCAAAGTCGATCAGTAGATCAGTAATAATAAGACTATATTGATCACTGCTACTGATATGCATTTTCTCCGACTCTCTGATCTTTTACATTCTCGTATGCACTTAGATAGCGCTCCGGCACGCTCCGCGCGCCTCCGCGGTCAAAGTCGATCAGTAGATCAGTAATAATAAGACTATATTGATCACTGCTACTGATATGCATTTTCTCTAACTCTTTTATCTTTCACTCTCTCGTATGCACATAGAAAGCGCTCCGGCACGCTCCGCGCGCCTCCGCGGTCAAAGTCGATCAGTAGATCAGTAATATATAATAAAACATTGATCACTGCTACTGATATGCGTTTTCTCCATTTCTCTTATCTTTTACTTTCTCGTATGCACATAGAAAGCGCTCCGGCACGCTTCGCGCGCCTCCGCCGTCAAAACCGATCAGTATATCAGTAATTATAATAATATACTGATCACTGATACTGATATGCCTTCTCTCCTACTCTCTGATCTTTTACTCTCTCGTATGCACTCAGAATGCGTTCCGGCACACTCCGCTCCGCGGTAAAAGCCTATCAGTAGCTGGTTGACAATTTTTATTTATTAGAGATACAAATATAATTTATAGTTATCACTGGTCTCATATTATAAAATCGA